>JAJAVP010000033.1:279284-308283 GCA_020740425.3 Heterorhabditis indica | reverse complement strand
CTCTCTTTGGTAATTTGTCGAACACGACAAGTGTTCATGGATCTGGATATTCTACTCTTATGACGGTCCCCTACTATGCCCAGCTGCTTGTATTGTTTCACCATTTTCTTTTGACCCTTAGTGGATTTGGTCACCCACTCAACAAAATTACTGACATCGGAGGAATTGGAATTAGAAAACCTCAAAAAATAAGCGAGGTGAGCTATCATGGTCGGAATATTTTCAAGTATTCATGTACTTTTTTTTTCAGGAATATAATCAAATTTTTAGTTTGAAAACATCCACTTGTATTGCTTGGATCAGTCATTCAAAGTAGTATGATGCCTATTGATTATCGACATGGACCTCCCAGTGCAATGAAGGAACTTTCTAATAAAATTTTAATTTTGAAATATGAGGATCTAAACGATAATTTTGCGACTGATATAGAGAATGTTATACTCAGGCAGTGGATTCTCTAGAATGAGTTACTTAGTGACTAATATATAGTCTAACTTTTTCCGTGTCTATTAATAATTACTGTTAAAATTATTATAGATGTTGTTTTACAAATTTAATAGATGCTTTAGAAGACCCTCAGTTTCCTGGATTTATAATTCATGGAATGATGGGATCGATTCATGAGGCTGCTACGAGAGTTATATACGTAAAATTCGGGTAACCACTTATAGATGATTAAAAATAAGAAGTACAAGAGAGGAAAAATGCTCAACAAAACTAAGCTGACGGATGATGCAGTGGTTAAAGCTGCTGTTGAGGAACTTATTTATAGTGAAAAGTATTAGTCTGTTAAAGCTGAATTGCATTTATAATCCAAGTACTGAACTTTAATGATAAATGAGTTACCTATGTTTATAATCCAGTTATAGATACCGTGAAAATGCCCGACAGCTTTCGCATTTTATGGCCAAGTCGTCATTTTTGTCCTGTGAAAAGTTACATAAATATTGGAATTTTGATGTAGAATGTCTCACAGTCCAGCAGCTAAATCCTGTTAGAAAGCATCTTAACTTTCCACAGTATTATCTCGTTGATATCATATTAGTATTCTAACTTAGAGTATAAGTTTTATCGTGTTATCTTATTATTTTTTTAGAATTATTTTAAAATATTTTTGTGCTAAAAGCGATACATTTAAGGTATCCTAAATTTCTAGTACAAGCAAATGAAACCATTGTTTTTATTTTCGTGGTTAGAATGAATAGAACTTTTTTTCCTATAGATAGATACATTAATATGGGGAATAACAAATTTTTAAAATATTGATTACAGTAAACTATTACATTCTTTTATGAATTAGTAGCAGAAATATTATAACGTTCGTGTGAATGATGTAGTTAATAATGCCACTGTGCTGACAGTAAGTTTATCAAAAGAAAATCTGAAGTAAAACTTTTGATTATGCATGCCCTCCGTCTGAAATTTCTCAGTCAATATTTCCTTTTTTTTTCTAATTGTAAAGTTTGGTATCGTAAGTCATTTAACGTTATAAGAAAGTAGGAAACGAGTAACAATATATGCTCCTATGTACTGAGTTACCCTATTGGAACCTCGATAGGTACGCCTGTACAATCACGGACGCAGGTACCATTAGGATGACGATACCAACCGTCTCTGCACTGGCATTTAGAAGATTTACCACTACCAGGGCAGATCTGAAAACTATGGTTAGTTGTTAACATCCATTATTCTGTAAAAGACTTAGAGGAGAAAATTGTACAAGTATACAGCGTGATCGTTTCACAAGGGCGAAGTGAAGAGTATCAGGGAAGGAGTGGACGAAGCAACAAAATAAGTGATACTAACAGGATGAGGAGTAGTACAACTTGGTTCGCAATATTTTGCTCTTGGAAAGAGAACTTCGTTTGGATCAGAACATTGATGTAAAGATGGTGTACATGTTCGTACTGGCCAGCTGGACAAACAGAACAAATTATAATTTACACTATGAGAAAAGCATTTCAACTTGAAAGTTTATTGTAGTGAAATAACACTGAAAATTTGGAATATATTATGAAGGTAAACATACCATGGTGCTCTAATACAAGTTACATCCTGCATTATACATTTGGAATCAGAAGGACAGTACTCAGAAGTACAGACGGTATCTTTAAATATTCTTTAAAATGTTTATTATGTGCATAATATTAATTGACAGTGTATGCTTACTTAGCCAAATAAAATATTGAAAATCAATCCTTGTCTTGATCTCTATCAAACTTAAAAACTGTATGCTCACGGATTCTTTTAAGAAAGTGTTTTAACTCACCTGGTGGGACACATCTGGGATACATGGTACAGTTAGTTTCACAACCTTCTAGGTTAACCATAACACAAACATTTGGTGAAGCACATTTGACGTTTGCACACGTCTTTGAGTCTAAAGAACAAGTTTGGAAATATATTTTAAATGGCAATATTAGTGTGAAATATCACTAACCACTACTTTATGTTATTAAAATGATGCAAAACATATTAATCACATGGAAACTGTTTTAAATATATTTCCAAAAAAGTTATATTCAAACTAATAATAATTAAGTAATTCTAACCGTAGCATTGCTCTGCTGGTACACATGTTTCGTTATTCTTGCGATAAAATTCAAAGTTACACTGACATTTAGGAGTCGGATCGCAATCAGCAATACAGATCTGATTTTAAATAATAGCATAAATAAGATATTTCTTTAAAAAATTCACTTAATTGACCTTCTCTTGTTCCATACATGTAGGCTCACACATGGTGGGACATATTCGCCACTGCTCATTCGGTGGGCAAGACCGTTCGCAAATAGCTTGTGGATAACTTTAAATAAAAATATAGTAAAACCTTTTATACAACTTATATGATAAATATTTATAAGGTTGTTGTATTAACTAACCATGGAGTAGTTATACACCAAACTTCCCGTAGAGCGCACTTCTCATTAGTTTTACACTTAACTTTATCGCATGTTTTATCTATAAATATTACAATTAGAAAAGTACTTTTAAATAAGTTTTGAAGAACTTACCAGCTGGTAAGCAAACGGGATATTGTTCACATAGAGCACGGCCAGTGGTGCAGCCCATTGTATAGACCATCTTGCAGGTGGTATTGTTGGCGCACAAAACAGTGTTGCAACTTTTGGGAACTGCAAGTATCAGTTATTCATCAATCTCATTGGATAGACATTAGACTTCCCCATGTAAATTTCTATTTTAATGAGATTCATAGATATAAACAGCAGCTGTGGTCTAAAGAAACAGATTTAAAAATTATTAGAGACTTAAAACCATTAGTATTATCGAACCTGTTTCTGATGGAATAGGTTGGCATGAAATAGAGGGACGTAGTATACTTACTAGAATGAAATGTGAGTATTTTACAATATGAAAACAGAAGCTCTCAATAGTAGATGTTTTTGCCATATGCGGTAATAGGGTAGTATGATAGTGTAAATTTACCCAAGGAATTTGTATCTGTCGCTGCGTAGGTGATCATAGCCAGTACTATCGAGATTTCCTGCAGTAGTTATATTATAAGGACAATTGATTAGGTTGTCCAAGACATCATCTTGTAATATATAACTATATATAAACTTGCTAATGTATTGGAATTCATGACAGTTGATATCAGTGGATGCCTGCAAAACCTGGTAATAAAAGTTTAAAATTCCTTAAGAAATATAAAGGTTTATAGTTTATAATATCTTATATAGCAATTGAAAGGAACAGTAAAGGATGCGCATAGTGCGTAACTTTTTCATTCAGTAAGCTAGAAATACTACCAACTATAACGAAGTGCTATGTTATACTCTAGAGCATCGACTCGCTTTTATAATGGGCTTAAATCTAGCAATTTAAATAATAAATAAATGGAGAGAATTAAAATCTTGGATTATATTCTAGTTTCAAATCTCATAAATCACGAATACCAAAGTATTTTTATTAGTATTTTGCATAATACCTTACGGTGATTGTTTGTGATTTTATATTCCCAAAGTGTTGTTCGCATCCATAAGCGAGTATTACATATGAAAATATTATTAAACGCATTGCAGTTTGCAAAATAATTTTAATTTTTACTTAATCTTGAATAAAATACAAAAATTGCTAGTATTTTTTTTAGTAAATGACGTTATACGCCTTTACTTAACATGGAATTTATTCGAAATTTTATTAATCAAATGAACCCTCTTCGGTTGCAAAACCGAAGAAAGGTATAGCTGAAAACATTCTGTAGTGCGATGCTCAGTGGAGTTTCGGCTTCAACCCTGTTGATATGAGAAAGATATGTGAGTAAAATGTGGTCTTTTGGTTAAAATATAAAACTTTTGTAAAAGGAATACACATCTTGCATTATAACTTCTGCAAATATTTACTGTTTCTGAGGTTGAATTAAGTAATGACACCTTTTCTAAATACCTTCTTTGGTCGCTAAATGTAATAACATTATTGTCACTTAGTCTCCAACCTGTCATACACAATGAATATTGGAAAATAAGAGTAGGAACACTCAACTTTATGGTTAATAAGTTTTGGATTGCTTTTTAAAAATTTGTTAATAAAAAGTTAATTTGAGTAAACCCAATAATCATACGGAAATCATGTGCCTTTAGTCTAAACTAGACTGTAAATGTAATGTACTCAACAATATTGTGGTATAATTTGGGGTTATGAAAGTTTATCACCTGTTACTGTAACTGCCTCCTGCACGAGAACTTTGTGACATGTAGCAAGCACTTAAGCGTCGCCGCCTTAAACATCATATTTATTATGGCATAAACATGTTAATGAAACTTGTTCTCGAATATGAGTTTATGTGTATCGTGTAGAATTAAGTCGATCTTGTAGTATATCAATCTTCAACATATAACTGATATTTTATTTCACAGAATAAGTCTATGGCCAATATAAAGACAAAATTTCAAGCAATAGTTGGTGAAGGTCTTATTTAGAATACATTGGCAGATAAAAAGTACTAGTGAGCCACATACGTCTAAGATTAAATACATACTCTCAGTAAGTCTTCACGCACCAAATGCTCTTGATTTATGTACTTCTATAAAATATGCTAGCGATCTACCAGTCAGCCAGTTCCATACTACAAATGTACCACTATAAATGCTAGATCCATGTAAGAATTTCCTGCTAAAAAGTAGATTTACTCTAGTCTAATTTATTTATATTTTTCACGTTTTTCAATGAAACTAAGCTTATAAATTTTATATATGAGATAGTATCGAAAATTTGGTAGTGTCCTTTGTCTAACATGGCATAATTTACACGAAGCAAATATAGATGTTATTTCTCAGTATAACTAGTTATCGGGCTGATAACAATTAAATTTTGGCGTCATGTTATAGTTTAATGAACTTTTAGTCTGCAATGTCTGGGTGATGATAATTCGGCGCCACTAAATTGTGCACTACATTTGCGTTTAAGTTCACAAATGTCACTGTCTTAGCAATTTCTACTACAGTTATTGCCAGTGTTCAAACACACGACTACCATATAGGCTTGTCTGTCTAATAATCAAATAGTTAGCACTTCAAACAACAGCCGTTTCATTACAGATGGTGTCGATCTTAATACTTCCTCTATTACTATACTGTAATATGTATTATTCTAATGCCTACAAAATTCTTGTATTTGCCCCTAGATTTGCCCATAGTCACGTTAATTTTATGGGAAATATAGCTGATGTTATGTTTGATGCAGGACACGACGTGGTCAGATTTTCAGTATTTTGTATAATATTACTATAACAAGACAACTCAAACATAGCTTAATGCTATCTTTTCAGACAGTGCTTCAGCCAATTCTAGACATAAATTTACATTCCTCTGGAATTAAAAAGGCCAAACTGATTACAACTATGGGTGTAGATAATTCAATGGAAGTGAACAAAGAAAATCATTTCGAAGATGTTTGGCACAGTAATCCGAAAAATGTCATGTGGATTATAAGTGTAAGATATTCTTTATCTGTTATTTTATTCATTTAGCTGCTGTATAGTATTGCCGATTACTTTATAGTAGTTTTATTCTTAAGAGGAATAAACAGAGTTAGTTTTGGAAGAAGTTTCCGAAGTTTTACTATAGAACCAACTTTTGAGGCACGATTTTATATACATATCTTATGTCAAGTACTACGACTGAAGTAATACAGTTACGAATTAAGATTATAAAAGAAGTATTATCAAATTCACCAGCGTTTAGTTCCAGCTGAAGCAAAAAATATTGTGACATGTTCTATAATGGCCTATCAGTGTGAAAATTCACTCGGGTAAAACGGCATAGAAAGTCGTGCCACTTAAGAACAAACGTAGTTATAGCAATTAGTCAGGCCATTGATTATTGATTTTTCTGTTCTTAACGTTTCAATAACCCTTCGGAAGATGGTAAGCAATAGTAAAGTTATAAACCTATGTCAAGCTCACCACCAAGACTTATGACTATTTCAGAGGGCACAAGCTTTCAGTCAAAAATTCGAAAAGGCTTGCGAAAGTGAGTCCATAAATATACGTCTTTTGATAAACTCCTCTTTAATGTGGTTTAAAAAACAGTAGTTTCAGTGTTACTGGATAACAAAACATTAATATCTGAACTAGAGCAAGAACATTTTGATCTTGGTATTAGCGAACTATTTGAATACTGCGGATTAGGTATGTTTTGCAATATAAGACGAAATATACAATAAAAGCAATAAAATATAGTTTTTTCTACAGCTTTTAGTATTATTGGAAGACAAATAAAATATTTGATTTTAGAAGTTTTAGTAAACCTAAGCTTTAATACCTGGAGCGAAATTTTTACACAATAAAATAAAAATTAACCACATGGATTGGAAAACAAAATAGTTATTCTGAGATATATTATAGTTTCCATATAACTAAGCATACCATTATACCTCCAACCTAATTTAGGTCTCTTCCATGTAATAAAAACTAGAGCTATAGTCTCAGCTTCGTCGACGGGACTATTTGATCACGTAGCCATGGATATTGGAGTCCCACTAGTTCCAAGCTATGTTCCAGGTTAATATATATGAGCAAATAGTATTAAACACATCTACTTTTTCTGAAAATTGTTTTAGGGCTTCTTGGTGTATCCCAAGACAAAATGTCATTGATGCAGAGAATGTTAAACATACTAGCTTATTTTTCACAGATGTATTCTTTCAAAACGATTCAGTCGGGAATTCAGAAAATCTATAATACAAAATATGGGAAAGACTTTCCAAGTATGGAGGTATGTGGAAAGGAACACCAACAAAATTTATTAATAGTATGAGAAATACCGTTGTCTCAGATAAATGCAATCCTTTCTCTAATTTAAAAAAAATTTCTATTTGCTACTCTTTTTCTTACTATTACTAACAATAATAGTACTAATGTTATATTTTACAGGATCTGACGGCCAATTCTGTCTTTTTCCTAACAAATTCTGAACCTCTTCTTGATTTTGCTCGCCCAACTCTTCACAAAGTTGTAGATATTGGAGGAATTGGAATAAGAGAACCACATAAATTGAGCATGGTATATGTTAATTTAATTAGTCATTAAATTAATTGCTAATTAGACGACTGAGACTTTGAAAAGGTTTTGCAACTTTAGGAATTTGACAACATATTAAATCGCCGTCCATATACAGTTCTTGTTTCTTTCGGATCACTAGCTAAAAGCTCTCAAATGCCACTCGAATATAGGTCAGCTTTATTAGGAGCAATGGCCGAAATTTCTGATACTACGTTTATTTGGAAGTATGAAGATTTAAATGACACCTTCACCGCAGGAGTTAACAATGTGGTTCTCAAACAGTGGTTACCACAGAATGACCTATTAAGTAAGTAATTATAGAAGTATGACAAATTTTGAAATAGAAATATGGAAGTTATTCGAGATGATCCTCGTCTAAGTGCATTCATTACTCATGGAGGAATGGGTTCAATTCAAGAAGCTGCATCTCGAGGTAAGTCTGAGAGGACAAATAAGTGGTGAAATAAACGATATCGATGTAATTAGTATCTTATCTAAATATCCAAAACTTTAAACTTAATCATTTTCAGAGAAAAAACAGTATTCTTTAGGTGTGCCTCTGTTGGTAGTTCCTTTGTTTGCCGATCAATCTCGTAATGCGCACATAATTGAGAAGTATGGGATGGGTCAGATTCTGGCTAAGACACAGCTGGCAGATAAGCAAACTCTGTTGGGAAAGATAAACAATATAGTACATAACGAGAAGTAAGAAAATAAGTTTTATAAAAATGTCGTTTTAATTGTCAACAATAATCTACAAGTTCTTGCTGACTTCAGAACACGTGAAAACGCCAGAAGAATTGCGAATATGCTATCTAAGCGACCATTTTCTTCATGTGAGAAACTTATAAGATATATAGAATTTGCTTGCGATCATGGAGAACTTCCACAACTTAACCCTGCTGGTAGACAATTGAGTTTTCTGCAATATTACCTTATTGATATTTTGATCATTTTGGCTGCGGTAGTTTCAGGTGTATTAATTACAGTTGCATATGTATCGATGTTATTGTTACGATACATTAGTAGCAAGAAAGTTAAGACAGCATGACCATAATAGGCTTAGCCAGATGAATGTTCCAAGTGGTGGTTACAGGTGCCAAATTAGTTCACATTAAGATGGATTTCACTAATTTTAAACAGTTTACAGATCGCTTTTGTAACACTTTATACATTTAATTATTAGTGTCTATGTTACTTGTTCTCGTTGCAATACATCAAAGGCCCACTGAAATATGAGTGTCTAGATATCTTTTAATGTAAATAAAGAATTCGTAGGAATATTTTGTTATTATTAGGACGGAATAATGAGATTGTATATCATCAGTAAAATTTCTATGGTACAATTCATTTTTTAGTAATTATAATTGCCTTTCATATAACAGTGTCTGAATTAATTCAAATAATAGAGGTATTCTCTGATTCTCCTCTAAATAAGTTTTCACGATGTTTAGGGACTATTCTCTATACATATAGACGATAGAGTTCAAATCATAAAAATTCTTGAATGCCGATAGATTTTTCCATAACAATTATATCTTTGAGAAGCAAAATCCCAGATATTTAGGGTTTGATTTCAAGCCAAATAAATATTAGAGATTCTAGACTGGTTTAAAATCCATTCCAATTTATTTCTAACTGCTAAACATATTAGTAAGTGCACGTATTGTTTTTATCAAAGCGTCATTCAGTGCTGCAGTGCACCAAATTAACTCTCGGCACCCAATTAATCAACAAGTCTTTTCCCATGGTATCGTTGGAAGAGTCGGATTCGTTCTATAAAACTCGTGATCTTCCTCAATCATCACCATGTGAATTTCATGAGAAACATTGCAGTGATTTTCTCGAACATAGGAACAGCACAATACCAGCTATCAACAGTTAGCGATTAAACCATTGTGACAAAAAAGGTCACTCATTATCAGCATTGTTTTTCCGTCAGAGAGGAAGTATTAAATTAGTTAACTATAAATTAGTGATCAAAGTGAAATCAAAAAGTGAGAAAATAGAGTAATCATATCAGAGCAGGTTACTCATAAATTGTCTGACTGATTGTTTTAGTATTATTTTGAATACTTAAAAATGTCGCTTCCCTATTTATGGTATGATAAATGAAACCCAGGTAGCAACAGGAAGGTGTTCTTAAATATGCCACTTTGACTCTTGGAATATTTAGAAATATGATGAATGTAAGATTGTAAAGCCTAAGCCAAAATATCGATAAGGATTAAGTAGGACAAAATATAGTATGATAAAAATTGACCTAAAAGTTTCGGAAATGTCAGCGATTTAATACTAGATGTAAATTCTTCTTAGACTAAAAATGCCACTTGATGCTATGCAGATAAAATATACTCTGTACTCAGTTTCAAATTAAAATTCGTGAATAGAATCAAAAAGTGTATTCTTATTATACCTAATATAGAATAATTGTTCTTAATCACGATATAAATGTACTTAAAGTATACACTTGTTGTAATAGAAATATTGTCTCATAAAACTTATTTTTTGAATTTTTTACACATAATCCATAGACATTTCAGTTATGTCTAAGTTAAACAAGATTTACCCGTATTTCTATAGAAATACTTGTTATTATTTATAATACAAGAGGTACGCTTTGAACAATACATAGCATTATTAGATATACCACTTCCAGATTAGAAAAAAGACCTATAAATAATCTCTTCATTACTTGAGCACATGAATGCAGGACGAATTTCGCCTTCTAAATGTCAGACAAGGATGTGAACTACAATGTAGTTTGGAGACATGGAAAAACATGCATTTTGTTCTTAGTTGTTTGCCCTAATGCACTAAGCCTAATTTTTCGTATCGAAAATAAACTGTAAAAAGTAATTTTTGCCCTATTTCTTGCTCATATCTGTGGAAATTATGCCCAAATGCTTATGTTCGGGCAGACTACCTACAGTAAATTATGAAAATCCGCTTGGTTGGCAAGTTTGCGATGTGATTAACTAGTGAAAAAATAACCGTAAAACTGATCATTAAGTCGCTTTACGAAGCAGTTAACTTCTTCTCGCTGAACTGCATTTCAGGTCATGAGTTTCATTTTGCATACATTATGGAAATGTGTTAATTTTCCTTACTAAAAACGAACCCGATGTCATTGTAATCTTTCAATAAATTTGTTCGATTCACTTCTCCTATCAGCAAACGTCGATCTGGAGGTTAGAAAACTGCGCCAACACAATGTCCTTCGAAAGGATTGACAATTCAGTAACTACTACTAATTGTATTAGTGAAGTAGTTCAACACGTCATATAGTTAGAATATATTTGTTTACTGTATAATTAACAATAACAACTCTTATTACAGTACCTAGAAGCTATTGATGATGCCCCTTTTATATAAATGAATTATTGAACGCTTTTACAGTGCATATATAATGCTAAAAGTAAGGGTAGCATTTTATATAAACTACCATTGAAAACTAAATAAGGGATTACTGCTTGATAAGAGAAAACATTGAGTTACTTGGGAATGCAGTAGACATTTCGCTGCGAGTTACCGCCTGATTGTACCATCTCTAGGTTTGTTTATTTTTGGTGGGGCGTTATAATCTGTAACAGCACTCTCCATAAAGACTCTTTGATGGCTTAAGGTCTAAAACACAAATCATTGATAAGCTAAACTAGAGACAAACATGTTGGCGTCAAACTATCGAATGATACATTAATTATGCAATAACATTGACCTCCACATACAGATTTCGATGATATGATGGTGAGTAAACACGATTATTACTCACATAAAATAAAAATTTATGGAAGAAATTCTGTGTAGGCAAGGTTTAATTTGATTTTATAAGCACTGATGCTTTAATAATATCGAAAAATTTTATGCATTGTTAAAATCACTCCAACGTCAGTTGGCAAAATATCAATAATTAACTTACTCTATATTATTTTTTGCAATATTTTTCCTTAAAAATTATCATAAATTTAACGTGACATTTAACGAAAGTATTTTAAACCAATACTTAATAAACGTTCCTCTAAGTTGGAAATTTTAGGGCAAGAATTATACGCTCTATTTTCAAATCTAGATATTAGCGAAGTAAAATGAGAACCCTTCAGAAAGTCTGTGCAACTTATAATAAAGTTAAGTGATATAACTCATATCACAAGGTCGCATAATTTCTTGCACAGATGTTGGATGTCATCTGAAGAGTGACATGGCGATCGTAGTTCTTGTTGCTTTGCAATGTCTTCCTGCCAGTTATGCGACAGTTCAACATTGAGCCCACCGTATTTGCTTTAATTGTGTTGAAGTATTCAATGTCATTAGACTAATGTGAAAAGACGGTGGTGACAATTAGTGGTTAAAACATGGTCCTATTGTCCTTGAAATTTAAGAATACATGCTAACACATTAAAAATTATATTGCTGTGATAATGAATTACTAATATAATTGAACGCATTCTGTAGGAGTCCTGAGTAATTTCTGATACCCTAAGATTTTGGATTAAACTGAATTGCTTTCAACAATGGTTCATCCAATTAACCAAACAGGAATTAAAGGAAACAAGAGTTTAGTGCTAAAAGGTGCAGGAACCGGCTGCTGGTAAACAACCAAAGTCTTAGTATCTAAAAATGTATGCTTTATATTGTTGTTCTTCTAATCTCACTTAAATGATTAATATTGTTAGAAGGGTATCTATTAAGAGTCAATAAACAACTTTGCGTTGTTTATTCCAGTGGCTTCTCGAAAATATTATAAGACAAAAAGCAGTAAAATAAATCTTAACAACAAAATATATGTAATAGAACCAACAGAAGACTCTTTTCGTAAGCTGTTGATGAGTAGCATTGCTTATTTCTAACTATTTAATACGTCTTAACTTCAGTAGATTTATGGATGCAAATTTTTATGAAGGCATTGTCTTTTGTTTAAACACTGAAATTAGTTGTACTATGCGGAAAAATAATTTGATATCAACAATAACTAGAAATGTCAATAAGATAGTGGCAATCACTCCAAAAGAACCGACACAGAAAATGCGTACAATTGGACTATAGCACAGACTACTTAGACAGCACAGACTACTCTCTCAGATACACTAAAATGAGAATTCTTGTTATTGATTACTATCGATGATGATGTAAGATTTAGATGAGGTACATCTCAAAATATGTACTCTTCACTAGTCTCCAGTTATCTGTTGTTAATATAAAAGAAAATCATAAAATCACACTAATGACTTTTGTGATAAAGAAAGCTCTGATTTAGCCTTACTAAATGAACAAAGAAAATGCAAAGAATAAGAAGATTTAGAAGTGATTTCCAAACAGTGTTCTCTGTGTAGCTGCTGAACAATCAGCTATCATGATTTAGGGCAGCTATGATTTGTGATATCCGTAGTATGTAGTTGATCATTAAACTGATCGTCCTCAATTTCAAATACAAAACACAATCGCATGGGCCTTCATGCAGACGCGACTATCGAGAGACTTTATTTCACTGACACCTCTCTATATAAAAGGTTGTCACTTGGGTTTTAGATAAGCAAAATTAGTGTTGATGTGCCGCTTTTCCTAAATGACCCGCTCTATTCTACGTGAATTACTATAACATGGTGTAACAATTTCTTAAGAATTAAATGTGAACTAGCATGTAGTGGCAGATTCAATCAACCATTCAAACCAGTCCCTGTGAGAAGGCCTTATATAAGTGAGAGAATGACCGTAATATACCATCTGTTGCATAAAATTCGATTTTTGTTATTAACTTTTCTCTCTATTATTAATTCACTCTTTTCGCATTTATTTTCTTGGATTTATCATCTGTTCTTTTATATTATATCGTCTTAAAACACGAGTTGATTATTTGCAAATTTTCATATATCCTATTGCTTTAGACTTAGTCCTCTATAAATATATCACATAAAAGCTTTTATAAATATTAGTAAAAATAGTTACGTCGCTTGATACTTTTTCATAAATTCTTATTGATAGTTAAATAATTGCGTCTCTTCATATATTATTTTTTTATTTTTGGAAATTATACAATTTCATGCTTTAGAATGCGAGTTACGCTTCTCTTTTTGGCAGTTTATTTTTCTCTGCTGAACGAGTCAAGTTCATATAAAATTCTAGTCTTTAGTCCTAGATTTGGTCATAGTCATGTGAATTTTATGGGTAACATTGCTGACACTCTTGCTGATGCTGGACATGATGTGGTGGGTTAAAATATTAAATATACCTTCCTAATTAGTCATTTACTATGAAGTTAATTTTTCTATTAGGAGTATAGTACCACAGATAAAATGCTATTATATGAGGGATTTTTTACAAATTAAAAAAAATCTTAGTGTCAAAGAAGAGAAATAACAAAACGAAATATTTGTGGGAAGTGTTTTGGTCGTTTGGTGAATTTTATTTTAAAAAATTAGCCTATTTAGACAGTGGTGCAACCTATTGTTGATTCAACACTCAAATCGACAGGATGCAAAAAGGCAAAGGTCATCGAAATTGCGCAAAATAAGAGAATTGAATCCCTCTATAAAGAACTCTATACTAGCATGGGATCAATATGGCTTACTAGTCCTAGAAATCCATTTGCAATGTATTCGGTGAGTGGTAAGATTAAGACATTTTTAAGGAACATATTAGTAGACATTAATAGTCTAGCTTTAACCGTTTATGAGATAGACATTTTGTATTCTAGGCCTCCAAATATATCAAGGAAATATTCAAGGTATCATGTCAAAGTAAGTTTTGTGTTGATAGAATTTTAAAACATGTAAACATTTTGAAATAATATATAAGAACAAAATTTTTAGAGACCCATGTCAGATAAAAACATGTAACACCACTTTTAAAATATTCTTTAGCATCTCTTAATCAAACTGAATTACTCGAGAAACTCAGGAATGAAAAGTTCGATATGGGAATTCACGAACCATTCGATTACTGTGCATTAGGTTAGTACATATTTTTATGCTAATAATTTTATCAACAAGTGTGCTTCGTTTTTTAGGTCTTCTCCATCTGATTCAGCCACGATCAATGGTCAGTGCTTGTTCAAGTGGTCTATTTGACGCTGTATCACTCGACATCGGATCTCCACTTGTCCCTAGCTATGTTCCCAGTCAGTTCAATAATTAGTAACAACAAATAATTAAATTGTTCTATTGTGCATTTTATAGACTATATATTTATATGTAAAATATAATGCAATTATATTTCCTAGGCCTGACTGCTGTATATACTGATCAAATGAGCCTTTACGATCGATTCTCAAATGTTGTCTCTACTATTGCTTCCCTTCACTTTTCACGTATGCTTCAATCAGGAGCTGAAGAAGCATTTGAAGAGAAATATGGGCCGTCGTTCCCTACAGTGAAGGTAATTGTCAAATTCATAATTTGTTTCACTAATTTATATATAGTGAAATAAATGCTGATTTCATATATTACTCTTATTCATCTTTATATTAAATTAATAAACTACATTTGACGTTTATTTTTTAAATATTTAAGGAGCTTATATCAAAATCGTCTTTTGTATTTACTAATTCTGAGCCACTATTGGACTTTGCTCGTCCTAAATTGCACAAAACTATTGATCTTGGTGGAATTGGAATTAGAGAACCTCAAAAGCTACCTGAAGTGAGATAACGTTATAATATATTTGCAAATTTATGGTTAAGTTTAGAAATGTTTTCCACTCTTTATATAATAATACAAAACACATAATGATTTCAGTTGTTTGATAAACTCCTGAACCTCCGTAAACACACAGTACTGGTTTCTTTTGGATCAGTAGCAAAAAGTGTGATGATGCCAGATGAATATAAACAAGGCTTGTTGGGAGCAATGGCAAAACATCCAGACACAACATTTATTTGGAAATATGAGAATTCTAAAGATACTTTTGCTGATGGAGTCGAAAATGTCATATTACATGAATGGGTTCCCCAGAATGATCTTCTCAGTGGGTATTGTCTTAAGCAAAATAATTGCTAAACTGGATATCTCTATTTAATGATACTACAATTATCGATTTTAACAGATGACACTCGACTAACTGCATTCGTAACTCATGGAGGAATGGGCTCTGTTCAAGAATCTGCAGCACGAGGTATAATTAATACACTATTAAACTAAATAGTTATTTCAAAACAAATATAAGTAACAAGTGAATTTTAATGTGTAATGTTCAAAAATATGAATGAAAGGTACACTTCCACTGTTATCAATAACTTATTACAGGAATGTCTTTAATGGTGATTCCACTATTTGCTGATCAGACAAGAAACGCTATGATTGTTCAAAAATACCGTATGGGAAAAATGTTTGATAAAACTGATCTTCAAAACTCTGAAAAACTAAGTGAAGAACTTGGAAAACTAATCAGAAATCAGGAGTGAGTTTACCTAAACGATTTATTATTTCGTTCTCAACCTTTATTTTCTTTCAGTCAAGTATTTATAAATAATACTAAAGCTCCGCATTAGGGTAGAAAAAATAGCTGTTAAATAAAGGGTATAAGTGATTAGACAGAAATATGGTAGCGATATGTGATAGAAATTCCAATAGAGAGTTACAGGCAAAGGAGCAATGCTCGACGTATAGCTCGGATGCTGGCGAAGCGCCCTTTTACAGCTCGTGAGAAGNTAGCTCTTCTTTCTTTAATAGTTTTATTTATTGTCGTTGTACTGAAACGGGTTTTCCGATTATACACGGAGAAAAAGGTAAAAACTGCATGATTAAGTATAAACTATGTAGTTGTATATTACCAAATTTTTATCCATTACACTCTGTATGTATTCTCAAGTGATTTCTAAGAGATTTTGTTATAATTGTTATTCTGATTATTTTATTAGATTATTATTAGTATAAATTAACGGCTACTAACGAATTGTGCATATTATGAAATCAGTAAATAACTTAAATTTATTTAATAAAATAAGAAGTTGAGAGGGTAAAAATATATGAATATAAAAAACATTTACTATCAGATTTTCTGCTAAGTCGTTATTAAACTTTTTATAAAAAAAAGAGACCACAGAGTCCATACTATTTCATATGTATTTTTAAAGATATTTCATACATGTTCATTTTGACCTAATTTGGCATGTTTTTTTAAGAGAAGAAGGATTATACAACAATGGGGTCATATAAACAATACTTGGTTCCTGTATCATTTCCCATTTATTATAAGATTGTTGTGGTGATTCAGAACAAAAGTTCAAAGATCTAGTTATTCACATAAACTAATGATCAAACTGTCAAAACTGCATGGAAATTGACTGCAATTGGCAAATTGATTCAGAAACTTTTCACGACTTTTAAATAGTATGAAGTAATAGTTATTTTATTAGACTACAATAAGTGATTTACTTAGTTCCAACAAACACTGCTTCTAATTGCCTTGAAGTCTTGAATTCATATAATTTATTATGGGTTCAGTGATTCGCAATGAAATTTAGGAATACGTTGAGCGATTTGAACAAAGAAGAGGGGCCTTGCAACGTATGTGGAGAGAACCTCTGCAGTCTATTATCAGCATAGTATTATAAAATTCGTTATAATACGATTTAAATGTGTGCCTATCTGTATAGAAGCGATACAAGCAGTGCTTTGTATACCTTTCACTAACCATATGAACTTTGATAATTATTTTCGAGACCAATACCTCACTAAGACCATATCCGTCTTTTGCGTCAATGTCTTTTCTATGTAGCATGTAGTTGTTGTTTCACGATATCAATCATTTTCTCACATCTATAAAAGGAAATATATTCCCTTGTTAATCGAAATTATCATTGTTTAGCACCAATTTGGTTCTTTCTGCTTTTATATTTCACTATTACAGAATCCATGATTTTGAGATGAAACGTTTTATTTTATATTTACCTTGGGTTTAGAATTTTGCCGATAGTTACTCCTTACAAAATTTTGGTATTCTCACCCAGACTTGGCAATAGTCATATCATCTTTATGGGTAACATCAGATATTTTGAGTAATTATCTTACCTGTTCCAATTGATAGAGAAACAAGAAAATATGGTTAACAAATAATACGAGAATTGTTTTGCTTAATCGCAGACTGTACTCCAACTAATTGCAGACGGGGACCTAAAATCTGGATGCAAAAAGGTGAGTATTAACTGCACTAGAAAGCAAGAAAGTAGGCAAATTATTCAAAGTTATAGACAAAGGACTAGCCGATTCATGGATAGCTAACGCCAAAGATCCTTTTACCAAGGTGAAGGTCATCCAGCAACAATGTTTAAAAGAGCGGTACATATTGCATCAAAAATCATACTGATGTATATTAGATCAGTTACGGAACCAAATTTTAACTACCATGTATGAAACAATGCTATTTCAGACTTCCGCCAATTTAAAGAATATCTTCATGTACACATGCGAATGTTAGTATTCAGCTTCACTAAATATTTTAAGTAGTGCTTAACATGTCAAATCTCCTGAAAGATTTGATAGAAGCGAAATTTGACATGGCTATTGTGAACTCTTCGATTACTGCGGATTAGATATTATTTCCCATCAGTAAATTAATTAGGTAAAACATTTTATCTACAGCATTGCAATTAATTTAGGCTTCTTTCACTTGTTGAATCCCCACTTCTTTGTTATAACATCTTCAAGCACCTTATGGAATCAAATATGCATTGATATTGGAATGCCAATCTTATCAAGCTATATTCCAAGTTAGTCAGGAATCTGCAACTCGAGGTAGGAAATTTATAAAAAATTAGCTGAATAATATAAATGATATATTGCATGAACTAGAGGTAAGAATCCTTAATGTATAACTTCAGGTGTGCTTCTTAGTAATACCATTGTTTACTGACCAGATGCGAAACGCAATGATAGCGAAGAAATATGGATCAGGGAAAATGCTTGATAAAACATTACTGAAAGACAAGGACGCAGTTTACAACTCATTTAAACACTTTATCAACTGTAAAGTGTGAGATTTGTTACATTTTTTATTACTTTGGAGGATTAGTCATGAGACAAATTCATCCAACCTACTTATATTCCAATAGAGAGTTACAGGCAAAGGAGCAATGCTCGACGTATAGCTCGGATGCTGGCGAAGCGCCCTTTTACAGCTCGTGAGAAGCTTATCAAAAACGTTGAATTCGCTTGTGAATTCGGGGAAATCCCTCAGCTGGATCCTGCGGGACGACATCTTAATTTCGTACAGTACTACCTTCTAGACGTAATATCCTGCATCATAGCTCTTCTTTCTTTAATAGTTTTATTTATTGTCGTTGTACTGAAACGGGTTTTCCGATTATACACGGAGAAAAAGGTAAAAACTGATTAAAAATAATATAGTAGGGAATCTAACTTATTTGAATATTAACATAAAAAAGTGTGTGAGCTTTTTAATAAACGCGGAACAAACATATTGTACAATGAAATAAGGAAACAGACGTTATGATTCAGACAATTCAACGAAAAAATAAAATATTAACAATCAGCTGAATCACAAATTATTCAAATATAATAACAGAGAAGAGATCATTGATATACAGCATTTTACTTATAAAAAAACCTAAATAAACTTAAAAATAATAACAAGGAAAAAGCATAATAACTATATCTAACATTCAACAACAGAATTATTACTTAACCTAAACAATGTTATGCATTTCAAAAAAACAATAACGAAGAAATAGATCAGTCTGAGTATTAGAATGGCGTACATTTAAGATCTAGATATTTATAAAGCATTCGTTGAAAGTTTAAACTATCTAAAACGACTTTCAGCTATTTGGAAATGAAGCGCCTATAAAATAACAACAAAAAATACCAGTCCATACAGATTATGTGTCATCATCTTCGAGAGAATCAATTGTTAATAAGGGCAAACTTCGTCTCATCGGAACTCTTCTAGGCGTTAGCAAACGACGTGGAGTTCGACCCCCACCATGAGCAGCAGCATACTCAGGATCCCCTATTGGGGTACTAGCATAGAAGTGAACTCGCTAAAGAGTAATTTATCACCCGAATCTTACTTGATGATTTCCTTCATAGAATGATGGTGAAGTATGCTAAATTTTAAAAAGCTAAGTATAAGAAAATGAAAAGTAATGAATTAGCACAATAAACGAACATGAGTGCTTTTCGGAGTAACATTTAGATTTCGAAGAATACTCTTTGGAGTTCCTAAAGATATTGTATCTTCGGGTGAATCACTTGTGCCATTTAACCTAAACAAGGATAATAGGAGATATTCAACTATTTAACGAGAATAATTATTCATTGATATAATTTAATTATTGAATAACAAGAAATTATACGCGCGTATATTAGGAGAAAATCAGGTTAAAAAAGTGATTCATAAAATTTACCTTTTTCTTTTTGGCGTTAATAGTTCAGATAAAGTGTCCATAGCAATCATATGTCCATCTGTTTCTATGTGACTCTTTCTCTTTCTAGCGCCTCCTTGTGGTGAACATACTGTGAGTACTTCTAGCGATGTAGGCAGTGAATCAATTGATAATGAATGAAATAGAGCAAGCGATGGGATCTGAAGTATTTCGTATTAAATAAATACAATATATGATTTGTAATTACATAGAAATATTGATTTTAAATGTATTATCCAATAATAATGCCAACTGGTAATCCATTAGAGTCATCAGCGACGTCACAAATAGTATGGATATGCCCACGTGGAGTCAGTTGACTATCATGACCATTAAAAACGGTTGCGTTAATACCAAGACACTTGTTTGGAGTTGTAACATTCTATACAAAAAATATTAATTGGTGGAAGTAAATCATAGGTCCAGCCTGATTTCTAAGTGTATACTAAATATTCAAAAAACGGAAAAGCTTCGTTCACTTGTAGCAAAAGTTCAAGTTACCAAATTAGTTTATACCATGCGAAAAACAAGATAAAAGATAAATTATTCAATAGAACAACTTTCACATATTTTTGCATTAGAAAAGCAAGTTAAATACCTGTTGACTCCTCCGTGGTGTTGATGGACTCATTAAAATTGCAGCAGACATTGTTTTGTATTACAACACGGATTTGGTCACAGTATTAAAAGCAAGTCTATAATACCTGAAATAGAAACAAATTTAACACAATGTTTAATCTATATCATATATATATATATATATATATAGGCTATCACATATGGTCCTATAAACAAATGAAAAACCGTAAAGTAAAATAAATAAACCTACTAACTGAATATTTCAACTATAACAATATTACGTAAAATTTAACGGCGAATTAATATGCTCGAACACGGTTAGCAAAAATAAATACATAACAGACAAGCTTAAATATCAAAATTAATATAAAACTCACGACAAAATTTGTTTAAGTACTTGTAAGATAATGGACACAAGCGTTAAATTTCAAAAGCTGAACACGTATTTTTCCAACATTCCGTGAAAACGGTAATAAGAAACAACCCCAATTAAATGTAACAGCTACGGAGTTGAATGTTCATAGTTCTGACGGTGGCTACACTACTAAATTACCGTACCTCCTTACTAATTTTATAAATTGATAATTTTTTATTTTTTCTTTAGAATTCGACTGTAGTGATTTCAATGATAGTGAATAGTACTGCAAAAAACCACCACACAGAACGAATGGTTAAGAAACCATAAAGTATGAATTACGACAATTTCTTTCTATTAACTTGCAGGGTTTATTGAGAAGATATTAGATACATAACTAAATAAAAACATATTTTATAAAATCATAATATTAAACAGAAGTGCATTTGTCCTATCACGCCACTTGTTAATTGATTGAACTATCGTTAACCTGTAGAATACGACTAACAATAGATGTTGAACATATTCAACAGAAACCTTTGATAGTCAGCCCAATATCAACACTTATAGTTTTTCAGCAGTGTTAAGCCAAAAACCAAAATAAGGCGCAAAAAATTAAGCACCATTTCTATTAGTTCTGGCAGTACATCGTCACGATGACACGACCCCACTGTAGTTCTTTTTATATTTCTTGATTTATTCCTCACACTCTCCTATTTTGCCCTTTACCTTTCTTCACTCTCATTCCTCACCTTGTTAATATTTCAATTTAAAAAATAACTGGCAGTTTGGTAAAATTAGATAACAGAAGTAGTAGTTAGTGTTGTTGAGTTATGATTTTGTATTATTCATACATCATTGACCACTACAGAGCGGAAAGTGATTCGTTGATGGCTGTTGTTTAAAAACACTAAAATAATTGGAGAGGAAACACAGTACAGTAGCCAAGATTGAGAATATGTTGACTTCGATCTTTATTTGGAGGATACCTATATTATAAATTTCCTATATTGTTTATATTTGAGTCACTCGCACCTTTAATATATCAACCTTGTCATTAATAGCTCCATAGAAAGATTGCTAACATTTTGAATCTATAATAACATCCCGAAACATATATAAAGAGAGCCTTAAGTAAATAAATTGGCATTCCTCCAGTGTTACATGATAGCAGTCACAATATTCCTTTGTAACACTCATCGCTTTCTCAAACTAAATAATTAAATACATTAGATATTGTCCTAACCAGAGATAAAGAACCTTTCTGCTTAGTTGATATCACTCAACGCTAATTTAGAGTCAAAATTGATGATTTCAGAATATGAAAGGGAAATCTTCTTAATGCCTTTTGGTGATTAAATTCTTAAGTAGCCTATTAAAGATATCCTTTTGAAAAGTCATGCAATAGTGGAAAAGAAAACATTCAAATTTTTGTTACGCAAATCACATTTTAATAACTTTTATTGACTTTTATTCCATTCTACAATACATTAAAGTTAAGATCATTACTATATTTAAACCAAAATTGATTTTATAGCAAAGTGGCATAACTCTTTAGAATTTGTGGACATTACAAATATGCCTCTATATATTCGTATTCGTGGTTGACACGGTGAACTTCGGAGTACTGCAGGAAAAAGATATGACAAGTTTAGCTAATCTGCCTTTTCATCCAAAAAAATGCTACTACCAGCATAATGATTCCTACTTTTAACGCTGCTTGTATATATTAAAAAAGTTTCACATCCAGAAAATGTTGATTCTGCAAACAAATAGTATTTAAACCGAAATTAAGATGAAAGAACTAAATATCGAAACGTGATAGATCCCATTACAAATAAACTTAATAAAAATCGACTTAATGTTTTAGCTCTGAAATGTGGTGAAATTTTCAGAAACAGTTTTCAAAATCTAAATAGACTCTAGTACCGATTCCAAGCCATAGTCATTTATATTATTTTGAATAAAAACTAGAGAGGAGAAGTTCCGTTTTTGAATGGTTCTGGCTGTTTCCCAAACGAACTCCTCCCGTCTGGTGACGTGTTAACCTCCATAATCTCCGTACACCGCTGCGAATGTTGTGTTTATGCAGTTACCTACCAGTTCATATTCTAGATTTTAAAATACTTTCATATCAATTTATAAGTCACTCATATATTTAAATTCTTTTTTCGAAACAGTGCTATATGTTAAATTTTCCCATCTACATCAATGATTATTTTAATAAAACAATGTAAGTTTCTTTCAGTCCTAAAGTAACACAAAATTTACCCATCCATTAACTTTTCAATTATTATCACTTACTTTAATATATTGGGAAATTGTATCACATACTCTTATAATGAGACGTAATCTCACTTAACCAGACGTATTTAGTGATCATCTCGTATGGTAATCCTCAAAGCAGTGAGTCGTCATTCGCAAATAAAACAGTTAAATAATGCAGTACACCAGACTGTGCTCTAGTATTTCCTCGTGTAACATCTTTGTCCAGGTGTAACTCGTGCTCTTCCAGATGTGGGTTATTTGCCTCTTGTTCATATTAGACGTAGTTGGGACAACTGACTCCATAAATGATTTCTCCGACAATCAAGTCAATACCTATAAAGCTAGATTGGTCAACCTCTCGAGAGGACAGCAGAAAGAACCACTACAGGTCAACCTTAGGGCTAATAGAGCGTGTATCCTTTTAGTACAGAACTCATTCATTTATATATATATATAATCTGTGTTTGACAGTATCTTTATTTAGGGCTTCGATAACACAAACATTAAACTAGTGCGAGAAAAACTTATGAAACTACGGGAGGAGTTGAGAAAAAAGTTTCTAAATAAAACATCTGAACGTGCTGAACCTAAAATAGAGATGAAGGTTGGAGATATTTTTGTCTTGTTTTTCTGGAGATAATTTAACCCTAAATCTTCTATATGGCTTACATAAAATAAGCATATACTTATTAAAAATCGTCATGCAGTATTTATAAAAATACTTTCAGAGCTATATTTTAATGCATTTTAGACTAAAGTTAAATAGCAAATTACATCACAAAATGGTGTTGTTTATACTTGCAAATTAAATATGATAGACTCATAAAAATGTGAATTTCTGCATGTAAGTCAGAAATTGAAAATGAAATATTAAGTTGCCCTTCACCCACGCTGTTTGTCCACACCATCATCCGTAACTCCCAAGTTTATCAATAATCGGTTTATTCAAATGCTTCCACACCAATCAAATACACTGCTCATAGTCAGAACCGCACGAGACCATTTCCACCTAGAGGTCACATAGTTAATCACATAGCCTAACCTCAAAAACTGCCCACTTATTTTTTTAAAATATCATAGCATCAATTTTTTTCTACTTTTATTTAGATTGTTGTAAAAAAAGTTAGAAGTTATGTACGCCCAGAAGGTGATACTCTTCATGAAGTTAATCGTAAAGCGAATTTCACAGAATATATGTATCAGGATGACATGGTACTAACAGTGTGAGTTTAGCCATTATTCATTATCATACATGCTTGAATAGATGTTTCGAACAAATTTGAAGCAAACTAGACATACGCTCATTTTTTTTTATTCCCATTCTAGATATCAAGCAGACAAAGTTGTTAAGAATCGAAGGAAACGACAAGCTTATAGAGACAGATATTATCCAAGTACTATATGGGGAAATGTGGTATACTACTACTTTGATCAAAATGCCTGTGCGTTCTATTCATTTATTAAAAGAAGTAGAAGTTTTATTTTTTCAAAATTATTTACAACTTTAGCCGATGCTGTTAGGAATGTATTCCGCAAAGCTACTCAATTTTGGCAGAAAAACACCTGCGTAAAATTTATGGAAAGTCGCATAGGTGGGTGTTAAAATTTATTGAATTTTTTAAATGCAAAATTTATAATTAGCAATATCTTATTATATATTGACTTTATTAAGTACATCCTACATTTCAGCGCCAAATAGAATTCGTGTATTCAAGGGGCAGGGTTGTTATTCTTATGTGGGTAAAATAGGTGGAAGGCAAGATTTATCGCTGGGACACGGGTGCGAATCGGTAAAATTCTTACTCATAGTACTTCTCTATCAAAGTATATTTATAGTAGAAATTTCGAGGCATTTTAGAGCGTATTTCAGCTCAAAATAAAACATTTTTATAGGTGGGTACAGCCAGTCATGAATTAGGACACGCACTCGGTTTCTTCCACACACATTCTAGGGTAGATCGTGACAATAATATTGATATCAATGTCAAAAATATCGAGGTATTACTATTGTTTAGTAATGGCAATGATTTTCTCATAATTTATAGATTTATTTTAGCCTGATTATATAGATCAGTTCACCAAAGAATCAGCAGCAGATAACTATAATTACGGTATGCCTTATGATTACGGCAGTGTAATGCAGTACGGAGCTACAAGTTATGTTATAGTACTTTTACCAACATTAGGAAAAAAAATAACAAAAAAATGAAATAAGTGCTACAAAAAAGAAGCAATGTTACCATTTTAGTGCTTCTCGTAATTCATTACCGACAATGATTGCCAAAGATGCTAACTACCAGGACACTATGGGCTCAGATATGGTTGCCTTCTATGACGTTTCAATGATGAATGAACACTACAACTGCAAATGTGATAACTACATAAGACAGAAAGAAGGGAAAATAAGAGCGAAAAGACATTAGTAGATTGTCAAGAATATAACATATCAATGACAACAAGTTAAAGATGGGAATAAAACCTATTTTGGGAGCTTATCATGAGGAACCGTTTCAGCGAAATGTCCCAAAGCTACATCTGCCAAATGTGCGATGGGAGGTTTTCCAAATTCAAACCAGTGTTCTACTTGCATCTGTCCTAGTGGATATGGCGGAAATTTATGCAATCAGAGAGTTGGAATTCTTTGTTTCCTGTAGTTTTCAGAATCCTCTCTTGCCATTTATTGAAAATTCTACTGTTTCTCTTTGCAGCCGCCTGGATGTGGCTCTACCCTTACTGCTTCTGCTAACTTTAAAACACTCTCAGACACATTGGGTGACGGAAGCAACAAGCCAAAAGATGAATTCATTAAATGTAATTATTGGATTAAGGTGATTACTTGAGTTTTATCTCATATTATTTATATATTAAGAGTATGAAAATGTCCTAGTCTTCTATTTCAAAATGTTCAGTTTATTCGAATACTATATAAAATACAATTCAATCTTCAAAATATTTTTTTTTCTCTTTCTATGTTATCTCTCGGATAAATTTCGGATTCCTTTGCGAAAAAACAACATCGGCTTCGAGGCAATGAAATCATCGACCCATTTCGTTACCTCAGCTAGATCTCGAAAGCACTGTCCAGCTAAACAGACCTGCATCGACTGGAATAGATGGTAATCCGAAGACGTCATGTGGGGGGAAATAAGCCGCGTGCTGGAGAACTTCCCAGCTGAGTTCATAATGGTCTGCTGAGTGCTCAAAGCAACATGCGGCCTAGCGTTGTCATGAAGCAAAATGACCTTCCTACTTCCTTATCCGTTAAATGGTATTTTCTGTTCTATTTGGCCCGCCAAGTTAGTCAGCTGACGACAGTAGTGTTTGGCAGTAACCGTTTCACCTGGTTAGAGGAGCTCGTAAAACAGAACACTCATTATATCCCACCAGATGCACAGAAGGACTTTTATACCATGGCTGTTTGGCCTAGTCGTTGATGTTGATGACCGGCCAGCGTCTAGCCAAGAA
The DNA here is from genome assembly GCA_020740425.3 of Heterorhabditis indica. Taxonomy (NCBI): domain Eukaryota; kingdom Metazoa; phylum Nematoda; class Chromadorea; order Rhabditida; family Heterorhabditidae; genus Heterorhabditis; species Heterorhabditis indica. The sequence goes on along the minus strand of JAJAVP010000033.1, from coordinate 281,718 downwards.
TGTATGCGCTTAGAATTGTCGTGCCTGATCCATTTTTCGTCGTCGTTAACACTTTTCCACAAGCAGTCCTTTCTACCTTGCCTAGCAAGTAACGAAATGTATGTGTTGAGACGGCGACCAACGCTGTTTGTGGAGAGTTCAATGTTTGCAGACCATCAGCCTTCAACATTCAGGGTATTCCACAGCGTTGTCGGTCACTGATATCAAAATCACCGGCTTTAAAGTGTCGAAACCAAAATCTGTAAGTGCCGTGGGAAACAACATCTTCACCAAGAACAGCAATTGGATTCATATATTTCAGCAGCACTTTTCCTCTGTTGGGATTCCAAGAGAATGCAGTGGCGAATATGAAGCTTTTAGTGGCTCATCGTGTTTGTTACTATTTATGGGATTGTATTTAATATTAAATCGCGGCATGTGGCTTATAAACTACAGTTAACATTATAAATAGGGATAAAAGCGTGAATTGATTTGAGCTTTGAATAGTTATACCAGCCCTAAAAAAAAGACTAAAACTTCTGCATATACCTAATATTATGAACAAATTGATAAATTAAAGGATGTTCAAAATTCAGGCACCGCAAGGAAAGGCAATCGAAGTACGTTTACAAGACATTAGAGCATATTATGTTGATGGATGTATATATGGAGGGGTGGAGATTAAATCGCATTCCGATCAAAAACGCACCGGTTACAGGTAAATATAATTCAGTTAGCATTATTTTATAAGGAATTAATTATGAATGGTAATATTCTTAGGTCACATTTTCCAATAAAGATATTGTGAAGACTGACCTAGGGACATCTTTAAATAATAGTCCAATGCTAAATATACTAGGCCTCAATTTATCATTAACATATTCAAGGTTCTGTTCGAGTTCTGATATGGGTACGGTTCTGAGATCGAAATCAAACTTGCTTCCTATAATAACATTTAATCGATTTTCTACATCTTCTATTACACTACAATATAGATTTGGTGAGAGTGAGAAACATCAACGAGTCAATTAGATATGAATTGAATATTTTTCTAGTAGTTAGCTATTCTTAGAAATCATTGAAAAATAATTAATTAGATAAATAATGTTTATATTATAGAGCTCAAAATATTTAGTTGACGCTGGTCTTCCACTCCCAGCCACAACAAACATTGCAGTGATGAATGGCAACCAAGGAATTTCAATAACTAATAACGACTTAGAAATTCGTGAATGTAAAGATATCCGTTTTGAGTGCGTTTCAACACTTTCATGTATTTGATATCCTAGAAAATATTGTAACGTCTAGAACTGAAATTACGCTTTGCAATTTTTTCCGTTAATTTTAGCTGTTGGATATTGGCTGTACTCGGTTATTGCGGCAAGATTCGGCAAGAATGTCCCCTTTCGTGTTCGGCATGCTGATTCCTAGTTATAATAAAGATATTGTGAAGTAATTAAAATAATTATTTGTATTTGTGGCTTCTTGCCAAAAACACAATCTCACTAGTGATTTCCGGAGCAAAGTTAGGATTCAAAAATATACATGTTCTTTTCTATTTTGAGTGTAACGTATCTGTCTGTGAACTAACGTTTGTAGCGCAACAGTAACTCTTACACATAAATACGAATTCCATGTTTTGTGTTGTTTAGTAACAAATTTTTTAAAAGTCTTTTTTACCATAGTGTTAAAGCCATATTCTGTATAAATTCTAGTTATTCTATGCCAAAAATTTGCTTTGTTGATTTAACTGTTAACTAACATGATTTAGCAACAGATTATTGGTTTTTCCCATATTATTTAAAATATTCAAAAATATTATATAATAAAAGTATTACAAATCTTAAGCCATTGAAAAATATAAAAGTGGATGCAATAGCTACGAGGTGGAGCATGGAACAAAGATTGGCTTTAGAAACAGATGAACAGAATCATATGGAAATGCATGTTTCCACATGTGAAAAATCAGTTTATACTTAATTCCATTACCAGAAGNACCAAAAACATGATCAACATGAGAAGGAAGGAAGGTGTTCAGGGCGAGGTGGACAAAAGGTAAAGTATACGAGAAGAGTGCAGAAAATGTGATCTAAAATTAATTAAAACACCACATCTTTGGTCCACTTCCTTCCAATATTTTGGTAGTTTTGAATGGATTTCGAAAATACCCGAAAATAAGCCTATGTCGATTATGGTTGAACGAGGTTAGTGTTAAGGCGCGAGGAGACCGTCGATGTTTGGATAAGCGATTGAGCATTATTTGAAACATGACATGTTAATTTAGTTAAAATTCAATATTAAATAATCTAACATTTATTCATTGTTTATTCTCTAAAATAGTAGTGCCTAATATGGTTTTGTTAAATACCGGGTGCGCCAAAAGTTCTGAAACAGATGGCAAGTCGCATAATTTCGTGATAAAGACAGTGTTCGACATGAAAATTTCTCTGGACAT
>JAJAVP010000033.1:256139-279217 GCA_020740425.3 Heterorhabditis indica | reverse complement strand
GGCACATCAAAACTGTTGTTTTGGTTCCGTGAGCGGTTGCCCACCCCTTTTTAAATGTCCAATCCTGTGATTCAAAGTGTTTTTGAGGCCCAGGGAACCAAAATTGGACTACTTTGCAAAATTAACGTTTAGCAGTTGAGTCTGAAATTAGTCACATATAAATGAGCCTTATGAAATAACAAAAACATATTTTAAAAATCTTATATACTAATACTTGCATAAAAAATATTATACTTTGTTTACCCAGATGGAGATTGATGTGAATAAGCTGATATACTAAAATAGTAATAACAATAATTTCTAGTCGCGAATTCTAGATTCGAGGTAATTTTGTACTGTATTACCCGTGGAATGCCTATTATGTTGGGTTCACCTTGACTCATTTTTAACTTGAGGACAGCCGACCTACTTCCATCTGAGATAACTGAATTCAAAACTAGAGGCGATCATTCCTGACACTATTCTATAGTAAATTATTTAATTCTCAGAATGATGAAATGAAATTTGCAGCCATTTGGGTTTTAAATTTATTCTTATGTGAGTTATCTTTCAAATTCAATTCACCCCTAAATATGTTTTCTTTAAAGTTTATTTTGATTTGATTACTAGCGGTTTTATTCGGCGAAATTCAATTTATATATATGCCCGAGTTATTTTTTTGCTAACTGATTATTCTCTAGCGACCAGCTCTGCGTGTCATAACTTCAACTCTAACTACGCTAGGCAACAAGCGAGGCTGTACGGGGTTAGATCTCATAGCAGTGGACTACCTACTGTAGCAGAATACGACCAATTAGATGCAAAATGTGTCAACAACAACATGGCTTATTCAGCACAAGGTGAGGCATAGGACTTGAAGCATTTGTTTTTCTAGAAATAAATTTTATTGAGCCAAGGAAAATTTCCCATATAAATTTTACTCGGATATGAGTAATCTTAAAGCATTGTTTAGAAATTCGTTCCCTAACTGTACTTTATCCGTTCCCTGACGAGGCGAGTTTAACCGTTGAGGAGGGCGGTAGGCTGACATGCTCGTTTGATAATGAGGAAGAATTCTGTAGTTGGCATACTGTACAAGGATCAAGAATGAGGTACGAACTAATGTTAATACTAATGGTAAAATTAAGACATGCAGCATATTTTACTGCTAAAACATAGCTCTATCACTTTGACACTATTTTATCTGTATATATGAGGTAAAGCATTTTTAGATTCTGGAAATCTCACTCTAGAAACGCTTTAGATAAAGGTCGACTGGAGTGCACTAGTAGTAGAAGTTTCCAGTTTGGTATGCGCTTTTGAAAAACTTGCTTGCAATAGTTGAAATATATGTTGATACATATTGAGCAGACGAGTTTTTTCTGCTGGCCGGTGGTGAGCCTATACTTAGTCAACAGAGTGTTGCTATTGAAACCACAATCGAATGTCAATTGGATAATGCTACAATTAAATTCGAGTAAGTGATTAGTATATTCATAAAATCTTTCTAATGTTTCATCTCATAATCCCTTTCTCAATTTTCAAATCAAAGACAAATAATTTGTGTTGTCTTAAATCATGGGTTAACTGCCAACTAAAGTGAGCAGTTATTCAAGATAATGCACATAAATTGTTCAGCTTTTGGACAAACTCGAATGAACCGATTGTTAGGCAATGTGTCATTAAGCAAAACGATGACTTTGAGTGTCAAGTTAGTTTTTCTTTCTTTAAAGCTATTTTTATAAGTGATGTTCGAAATGTTGCTTCTTAGAACTACGATGTAAAAGTAGTAATTATTAATGTAGCTATAACTTTTTAAATAATCCTTATCATCTGTCATTATTTTTAATATTAATAGAGATTAAATAAAGAAAAACGATTCACTCAAAATCTAGGATATTCTTCCCATGCCGAATGCGGTAAAATTCGCAATTCCACACTCAGACGATCCCTTCCGAGTCAGGATTGAAGTAGTCAACATTAAATCTGATGATATCGTTCTCATCGATAACCTATATTATGATGGACGTATTTGTGAGCTTGTTAGTGCCGAATTTAAATATTTTAAATTTTTAGTTAGCTACTCTGGAAAACTTACGTCTAAATCAAAATATGAGCTTGATTTTATAAGTTTGGAATTTTTTCTAGGCTAGTTAGTTATTTCACATACATATTGTTGTTTTTCCAAAATATATTTTAAGGACAATGTATGAAAACAACTATTTATCTCTTATTAATAATTAGAGCAATACTTTTCAGGTTGAAGATAATGAAAATACTCCTTCCGTGATTCCTAGTAACTTACGTTCAACACTAACTTTTAAAGCTTCTAATCCAGAAGAATTATCTACAGAAGAAAAGAACTCAACGAGACTACCCAAGAGTCGCCTAGATGTTTCGAAAGTAGTATCCATCGATGGGTCTACTGATGAAGATGAAACAATAGAGGTATACCACGAGCTAAACTTCCTACGCTTTTATTTAAGCACACATCATCTTTTGATTAATTTTATATTCAGTATTTTAAAAAAAACAGATTAATTTGAAAATTTGAATCTTAGGATAACTACGTTAAATAATTTTATGATAATGTAGTTAATTCATTAATAAAGATTTGTAGGTGGCTCTAAATTTTTAGGTTAGACATTTTAAAATAAGTTAGGGCTCCATGTTTTTTTCTATCCATATTGTAAACATTTTTACTTGTGTTTTGCATTTATTACTTATGTGAAGATTAGATAGTTAGATTCTATCCAACTATTTCTTTTTGCGCTCTGACCCTCGGAAGTTTGATTGTCGTGGGGCATTATAAATGACCGCATTCCTATCTCCTCCGAGGCCATGACATTGTTTATCTTGGCACGCTGAACTGTAAGATTTCAAAGCAAGAAATGAATTTTCGTAGGTGTAGAAGAAACTTACAAAAACCTTTATCTAAATTGAAAAATCCTTTAAAATTGCTGTTGGAATTCCTTGTATGTTTTAAAAAGTTAAACACTTTTACCTCGATCAAAAAACATTCTACGTTATTCATAAATAAATACGATGTACAAGTTTTTTTTTCAAAAAATTAGAGCAGAGATTTTAGGTTTTGACAACTCCACAACAAACGGGTGAATTGTCAGTATGTGAAGCACTAACATGTGATTTCAACAATCACCACCCATGTTTCTACGGCTTTAGTGGGATAGATAGCACGTAAGTATACGCCTTAAACAAGTTTTTCACTCCCTTTGCAAATTAAATTTTTATGTATTTTGATTTTAGCGCACCATGGTTAATCGGAAGCAAGCTTACTGGAAATAGGCACACCGGTATACAGAAAATCAATCCAGAAGATAGTAAAGAAGGTGAACATTTTGACTAGAAACTAATCGAGTTAATTTGACTATATTTATCAGTCATAAAAATATTACATAGGTATACTTTAAATTCAATATTGGTGTAAATTATCTACTTCACAGTAAATATTAAAATATTAGCATTTTAACTAAGGTTAATTGGTAAATGATCCAAAAAGATAACTTCTAACAAATTAGCTGTTACTATTAAAATACATTCACTCTTTTCGTTCAGTTGGCTTTGCTTATGTGGGCAGGGATCATATCAGTCAAATAGAAGAAATATTTGTGATGGAATCTCCAAAGTTTCATCTCAATCACAACATTTATCTTATTTTCGATTTATACCTACGTTCTCAAGGACCTCAATTACAGGTAAAATTAGTTTTATCTTTACGTTACAAATTAAATTATAGTCACTTTTGGAATCATGCCCCTTTATGTTGAATTAACCGCATCAGTGGACCAAGCTCATGTCCGGCTGGGAGGATTTGTGGAAGCCTCTATTCATATCGCGAATAAAAGGCTTTGGTGCAATGGTTTTTGGGATAAAGCCATCACCTTTATAGTGTTGATATAAGCTCGACTGAATTTATTTAGAAACTATTCTATTTGATGCACTATCACTTGATTCTATATAAAAATAATCAAATTAGCTGAAGAAGAGTAGTGCTAATTTTAGCTGAATTTGATCCTCATGACAATAGATAAGTATATATTTCAGGTATGCATTGATTCTTTTGACTATTGTCCGTACTTATCTCCATTAGTCTCTAAACGAACCTTTTGGAACATTAGAGAAAAAGTTATTTTACAGTCTGGAGTTCAAAAAGTGGGTCATATTTCATGTGAGATGGATGATGAGCAGAGGGTTTGAGATAAAGAAAATACCACTGTGACGGGTATGAAGTTATAATTATTAAATTAATTTTGTTCCAGGTGTATTTTGTAGTCAAGGGGATCGCTGCGAATCTATATCTTGCAATTGACAACATAAGAATTGAGACTGAAGCAGGCACCGATTTCTGCAAAGAGGACTTCTCTTAATTTTTAAATTAACTTTATAATCAGCAAAATTTATATGTACAAAACTTTTGGACGCTCAAAAAATATTCTAGTAGATGTAGTTTGATGATCTCTTACTAGAAATTGAACTGCTAATAAATGAAATAATAGGGCTATTCTTAATAGATAAAAAATTAAGAACACAATATTGCGAAATAAACTATGGAAAAAGCACTGTACAGTTAATAAGTGTTGGTAACCCTAAGTCATCGTGGTAATCCCCTTGGATGCCATTTGACGGCTCATTGCCTAATCCGCGGCGTTTGTCCCACTTAGAGGCGTGTCGTCTCCGATAGAAACCATCCAGGTATGAAGATCCATGCCCTGTGCTGTTTGTTCGTCCTCTTTACCCCTTTCACTATCACTTATACGATTTCAATCTTCTCATCCCCAGATATTCTTCTGTCTTTATAGTTCACCTATACTTTGCATTTCCAAATTTGAGCTTCTATATCGTTTTCAGTTTCAGTCAAAACCATGTATTTTAAAAATAAATAAATAATTTTAAATAAAAAATAATTGATATTATATAATTAAAGCAACAGTCACTTAAGACACTCAGGTAGTTTCGAAACTATTCTCTTAGTTATAGTAATTATAACTATAATAGTCATTATTTTCATTAAAAGTAGTATTCTTATTTATTACCAATGGTCTTAAAAGTAATATATTTGCGTAATCAATGAAAAGAGAACAATTTGTAGTTTGAAATGGTTCATTAAATCGAGATGTGTATATAACAGTAAACAGCAAAATTACGTTAATGGAGTTTAAAATCTTGAAAGGTTATCTTTATAACTTGTCTACATAAATAAATAAAACTAAACTAGTTAAATATTTCTTACATATAAAGAAACACCCTGATATATCTGCACAGACGTGTACAGTACTATAAATAACTTTCTTATGCTATATGCATGATAATTTCTATGTAAAGATATCATTTTTCTACCTAAGTAATTTACTTTTCGAAAAAAGTCACTTAGGATATATTGATAGAGTATATTTTAAATACTTTCAAATAATGTTATTTATGTTTTATATGTAGATTCATCGGAGGTTTAAGGTATTTGGAACTGGTCTTTTTCTATATTTACATTATATTAATTAAAAATTCTATAGGATTTTTCTCTACGTTTTCTAGGAATGATACATCCCATACAAGCCCTCATATACTTATTAATGACCTGGAATGAAGGTTGGGTTAAGACGAATATTTTTTATATCATAAAGTATAAGTCACAATTTTCTAGTACATTTAGTATCATCTTGTCAACCTCCAATGGCCTCGTTCCAACAACAATCAGCTTCTGTTGCTGTTCCTGCATCACCACAATTTGCTATTCCTGAGAATAATTTAGGTTAATTGAAAAAAAATTCCTATCTTTCAATCATGACGTTGTGTTACTCATCAAAAATGATTGACAAGTACCAATACCTTACCAGTGAAATAGTGTCACATTAATATTTAAAGTAAATGAATCAAATTTAGCTTACTAAATCTTCTAAAATATAAAAAGACAATATATTTGTAAACTTACATTTTCAATCAGTGTCCGGCGTGCAATCACACCTTTCATCTCATCCTACTGAACCCATCGTCCTCCGAGGGATTTCCGGTCAAGCATTGACTCTATTGGAACAAAACGACGAGCAAACGATCACACCATATCCAGGATACATCCCACCACCACCAGAATTTCCCACTTTAATTCAAAATATTGATGAGGTACTATTTTTCTTCTTAATCATCTAAAGGTAAATGTTCTTGTATCAATCTAAATAATTTTATTATATTACTTTTCATACGCCTTATGAATAACATTTCAATTAAAAATATGTAATACATAGAAAACAAATCTTTTAAATTAGTATAGTGCTTCTTTTATAGCATTCACCTTCCCGCCATCCAACACAAGAGATCTCTTCACTTCAAAGGGTATCATTAGATGAACCAGTAGGGCCACCTGGGAATAAAGATGATAAAGGTTTAAACTTAAAGATTGAATTGTTTGCTAATAAATATAGAAATTAGGCTCACAATCTAATTTAATTACACTCAATTGTTTCAGTTCCAGGATCAACTTGCAATAGTGAATTTCGGTCACTAAAAGATGTCACGAAATGTATTCGTATATTGCCTCCTCTTCTAGAAGATGAAAAAGCAATGCACTGTAATTTCCAAGAAGGATCTGCATGCAGGTAACCGATATATTGTAAGGTTCCTTTATACACCTAAAAATTTATTTTTAATGTTATGATTTAGTTTATATCACGTCTACATAGCATTAACACTTTTGCCTAGGTTCCAACCAACATCACCGCCGTTCCAAGTAGGTCGGCTATCTTCACCATTACAGTATCTTTTGCTAACTCGATTAGCAAAGCGTCCTCCAATGCTTCAACCAGAGGGAGACTTTTTATTCATGATGCAAAGCAGGGTATGAAATAGTTTAATAAACAAAGTTCTCGTACGGATTCAAACCCATTAATCTTAATTTTATACTTTTCTAGTAATTGAGACTAATTTTTCTTATCTTGGTAAAAGTTTACACGATATTTGCTGCTTTAGGTTTTCGTTGTATCACAATTGTGATTTTCCCTTTTTTTATTGACTCCTCATTCCGACTGCAGATCTCATCAATTTATATCTTATAAATAATTATATCCAAATTCTAAAATACATTAAAAAATTGTTGGATACCCCACATAAGTTTCTGAATGGATAGAGTATCAAATTAGATACTATTAAATTCACCTCAGATTCATATGACATGAGTTATAGCTGTTCAGCGACATCTTTTAAATGGTAAAAATTTACTAAGACAACAAAAAGTTCTTCCAAATATTAGAGTAATAAAGACGGAAATAAGTATAGCAGAATAATAAGAAAAATACAACATATTAATCCTGCAAAATTAATCATATTTTGTTTTAAACACAATTATTATACTTTTAAGATCATATATAATTTAAATTTTCGAAAAATCCTTGTTGATAAGATAAAGTTATATAAAATATATAGTTCAGGGCTTACCATCCAATGAAGAAATTGTTATTACAACTCCAATCACTTGTCAAGAAGGAAACGGAATTTTAAAATTTGAGTATGTTATTATAATTGATGTAAAGTTACGTTCATATTAAATTAATAAAACGGGAATTGTAGATATTTCATATTTTCGTACTAATTTTAGTTATTGGATTATCAGTAATGTGGAAGTTGCGGTCAGAGTATGCACACAGGATCATCAATACAAATCATGCACGCAGGTAAACTAATAATTTTGTTTGGCAGAAGAATGTACTGTTAAAAACCCACTCATATTTGTCTTAATTTTGTTAAATTGAAGGAAACAATATTTTCTTGAAAATTGGTTACATTACAGTCTATTAGATATGCTGGCTCACCATCGGTAGCTATAGAAGTTGTCCACCCCAATGCTACCGTTTTTGATATTGAAATAGTAGTAGCTAATTTAGTAGCACCAGTGCTACTCATCATCGATAATATAGACTACAAGGCCGATTTATGTGATAAGAAAGGAGATGAGGTAAACTCTATATTTAATTTGTACGAGAAAAAAATCAGTGTAAAGGAGTAACGAGAAGGGAAAATAATTCTGGACAAATTGGTTTACTTTTGTTCAGATGTCCTTTACCCTTTCTATGCAGCTTACGTTAGTGTGATAGTACTATTTTCTACAAGACCACTCACTAGGGTTTATTTGATTATAAGTAACTTAATATCGAGTGAAGGTGTAAAACTAGACAATATTGTAAAATTTTAGATCTAATTTTAAGTATGATAAAATATTTGGAGTTTCTAATTTTTATTTTTATTTCCTGGAATTGGTAATTTTACAGCTGATAAGTATGCCATCTCACAATAACCCTGTCGAGTCATTTTTTGATGAGAAGTCAGTGCCCATCGAAACCTCTATTAATTCTGTAAAAATGAATGGTGTTCCTTCCAGACCAAATTTCAATGTTGAAGAAAGTGCAGGTAACACTATTGTTAATGTAAAGTTTTGTTTGGTTGTATTAATTAATTAATTAATACATTAGTACTTCAATATCAAATAACCTTAACGTTTATTTTTGATCACTTTGAATAATCAGCTAAATAATGTGGACATTTCTAATGAACATTAAATTTCGTATATTGCCTCATAATTAAAATATAGGTGGCAATTGGAAAGGAATAATTATATCAAAATTTTTGAAATGGTACACACAAGTCGCAGGTGTTTAAAAGGATGCTATGCATAATAAATTGATGGTTTGTATTGACTTCTGTTGCCTTGAAAGGTTATTAATACATTCACAATATATGTATATTAGATAGTAACTTAATATAGAAAGGCAAACTCCATACTAAGTATAATGGTTTATAAGCATATCTGAGGTACAAATTCATAGGTTAAGAGTTTTAATCTAGACAGTTTTAGATGTCAATGATCATTCGGAGGTGAATTCGTTGCCAACAACCCTACCTCCACGAGATAGTGCTGGTAGGTACCTAAGCCTACTAACGTAATACATTTAAATAACTTAGCTTAGTTATAGGTACAGTATTGAGAATTTTTATTCAAATGAAAACTTGATTTGCATTTTTGACAGGACCACCTGCGCTTCATCCTGATAAAAAAACCTCTTTACCAATTAAAAAACTAAGAGCATGTGAACTGCTCAACTGCACATTCACAAGTAATTTGTGTGGATATAAAAACTATAAAAACAATACTATGAGGTAAGCCGAAAAAAAGAACGTATTATAGAAAATTGAGAAAAGAAACTTGAGATTCCATTAATGAGACATAAAAATTATTTCCAGTCTAGCCGAGTGGCGTCTAGGAAACGAGCGAGTAGGAAATATTCATACAGGGATAAGAAATGGTGTAGACAGTGAAGGTAGCTTCCACTATATTTAAACACGGTCAATACTTCCTAACAGTCAAAAATTTTGTTAACAGGATTCTTATATGTGGGAACAGACAGCTCATCTCTAGGCATGACAATGTACATCCTTGAATCTCCATCTTTTACTCTCACTAGTGACGCCAAACTTTCCATTGATGTGTACAGAAAGTCGAGAGATATTACACTCCAGGTCCCCATTTCGGTACTTTCCCCAAAAAAAACTAGATTAAATACCAATTTCGAAATAAGCAATCAAACACAGAAACCCGCTATTTGTTCGCCTATTTGAGCATTTCAATTTCAGATTTGCTTAGGATCGCCCTTTTACTGTCCCTATTCAGTGCCATTTTTTGAGAAGGGAGTAGACTGGAAACAAGGAGTGAAATTGACAGTACCTTCGGAAACGAAAAAAGTAAAACAATATCTTACTATCTAGCTGTAACGAATATTACAGATCAAACCTCTTCACGCGTCATATTATTGAACTTAAGCTGACTCATAAACTGTGCTATCATTCAAAATCAAGGACAAAATGTTACAGATCTATCTAAAGGCTATCCAGTGGAGAAAGTTCAAATGGTTGGCTATTGATAATATCCAGTTGTATACAGGCCAACCGTGTGAATTGCAGAAATAAAAGTGTAATTTGTGTTAATGACCTATTTATAATAGTATCTTCCAATTATAAGAATTTCAAATGAAAAAATACCACAATTTACTACATCAGTAAAACAACCATTTATCCCAATACCAAAAGAAAAACGAAAGGACATTATTGCCGGACCAGAACACATAAAAGCGACAGAGCTACCGGACAGGATTCCGGCGAAATTTACGATAAATTAAACCTATATTACACTAAATAGGCTCGCTGAGCATGATAAAGAATAGATTATTTAAAACCTTATTTATACCTATATAGTAACATAAACAGGCAAGAGGATTTGCTGCAACAGCAACAAGCTCTCTTAATCACAGAACATTCACACACGTGCTAACTACTAACATGATAAACAAGACCTGACTCATCGGTGAACAAATGAATACTATGATTAAACGGAAAAAATTTAAGGCGTTCAGCAACTGGCCATCAACATTCGAAGAACAGCTCCATATATCACTGAAAAATAGTCTAAATAGTGTTTACCGTTATGATAGTTTTTAATATTTATCCACAAATTTGTACCCACATAATAATGTAAAACCTAAATGATTAACATACTCGAATACATAGCGCTCTATAGAAGTTTCTGTAATATATAGTTGATTAAGGTATAAATTAAAGCATTTTAAACTATCGATTCACAAACTTAAGCCCCGATCAGTTCTCCATAAGACCGGAGTGCAAAACATGCCAGTGGATAAAAGCAGATCCAAGAGAGGTTCATATTGACACATACCAAACATCAATTGACCACCTCCCAGTCCGATTCGTCGCTTTTAGAAGCACTCTTCTTGAATTGTGTAGAGGATATGACGTTACTCTTCGTGACAGTGGCGTGCAGAGAGCTAATTTGCTAAAATGGCATAGCTAACGGAAGGGATGAATGTCGAAAAATAAGCTTCACAGGAAAAATACAACAAAATACAACAGCGTTTAACATGCAATCAAGCAACTGAATTTAGTGGATTCACTGGGTTAAACAAAGAAACAAACCTTTTTAAGGAGTTTACATTCCTTGAGTTCAAATATCAAACGATTAGTTGACAAAATCACATTATTCTAAACACACATGAGTTAAAGGACATAAAACAAGTCTTGTGCTAATTAAACGAGAATGCATTAAGCCATGCAGAGAACCGATCGATTATAGATAAAGATCGCCCTGATAAAGCAAATAGGTGAACTTTTATAGATACATTCAACTACTATATTCTATATTTTAAAAAAGTCAAAATCCCGATCGAACACCTCTATACCATGAAGTAAACACTTACAAAGGTAAAAACACCATTCCCAGCTAGAATAAGATTTTTACTAAGTTTAAAAACATCAGTATTATGTGATTGGGCAAAAAAACTAACCGCCCTAGATAACTGATGTTGGAGTTGATCTATTTTAGCAATATGTGCACATTCGCGCTCGTTGGAAATAGACTCAATCCTTGATAACGCATCCAACTAAAATTATCTCAACAAAAAGATACTTTCGTTCAATAAAAATTACAAGGCAACTAACCAGACTAGAGAGAGCAACTTTATATCCTTCAATCTGGTCTCGCAAATCATCTGAAGACTGTTCAGCCTAAAGTTTAGAAAATATCTTCATAAAATGTGTTCAATAGTTTAAGGATATGAAAATAAGAATCAAGAGTATACCTGTGCAGTAATATTTCTCCTATCTTTCTTCTTACCATTATCAATCTTTTTATCCAGTGATAGTGCTACCTTTTTAAGCCAAGTCGAGTAAGCCTAAATTTTAAACAAATAAAATTGGATTAAACAATATAACGATTAAATATTTTACTATGTAAGTATCACTTACAGATGAGTCGGCATTAAAATCAATTGGTGGAATTTGAGCAACAGAGCCAATCATGCTTGCAACAAGCTGTCTCTCTTCAATTAATCGTTTGTTGTCACCACCATAGTTATTCTGATAAATGGTCAACTATCAAAATTCATGATATAGTTATGGTATTAATACTAACAATTTGAACAACCATAAAAGTCAGACCTTATCAGAGATAACTGGAGTTTTCTTCGTCAACTGCTTTTCCAAAACTGTTACATCATCCAGAATCTTGAAATTGCGTTTACGAAGCTCCTAAACATCTACCAATAGTTAAGCGCATTAAACAGGAATTACTCGTCCTGAAAACGAAGCGTTGTAACTCATAGATTTAGACTACGTTAATTCCTCTAATACCAGTTAGAACAAAGCATAAATAACCTCGTTCTTATGACGCAATTGCATGTTTTCTTCTTGCAAACGCTCAAGCATTTGATTGCTGATTCCGGGTGGGGTTGCATCAGAAATAGCCGCTTTTTTGAGCATTAAAATCTAGAATACTATACACTATATATGCTACTCCAATAAGGGCTGACCTCATCGTGTTACCTCATTATCTGCAGCCTGTCTAGTGGCATCCAACACCGCGAACCTGAAAATAAATTATTTTCATTGAGCAGATAAGTATGGTATATACCTAGAGAAGTTATACTTAAAAATTAACTGATAACAACAGCTAAGCAATTTTAAAGTCAACAGCAATAGGGCAAATTTATTTCAAGTGATATATAACCAACACTATGTCATTTAGTCCAAATTCAAGAATATGTTCATATTAATAGTAATTTCATTCATTGATACCATCTATTCATGATAGGAAAATCTGATTATTGTTATTACCTGCCCAATCGATAACTATACTGTATTCAGGGTTGCATACCCATTCACCATTATAAATAAACTTGAACATAACAGGCATATGCACTCCATTGACTACTGCAGGAGTTACATGAAGACAGCAGTAAAATATCCTACGATCAGGAGTTCTATGCATAGATAGGCGCTCCCAATTCAAAATATTGCAAGCGAATTCCACTACTGGATTGTCATCTGGATCAACTTTCCAAGTAAAACAAGTTCCTGCTTGGCCTTCCTCATTTAAAACCACGTTTCGCCCCATCTCGAACATTTCTCGTGGTCGTGACGGAAGGGTAAAACTAAAGGATCATCACATAGAACAAACTGATATAATATGGGTGTAAGTCAAAGTGATAATGAAAAACTAGCACAGTAAAGCAAAGCATAATTACTTTCGACTTCTTTCCTCCGCACTTGGAATAGTTCATGGATGCTAGGAAAGATACATAGCACACATACTAGGAAGCATAGTACGAATAAATAATTAACGAGTACTTTGATGAATATAAAAAACAATGGATCATGCTATTCCTACTTCAAAAAATCCTAGTAATTATTGTTTGTACAAATGCATTTTTAATAAAGACATCTCATTCAGGACACCTCACATACAACGTATACTAAAGGTAAAATATTTGTAACTCACTCTTTCTTGTAATTAACAACAACCATTTCCAATTGTTTCTTGAGGTCCTCTACACATCGCTTTAGTTCAGTGTTCTCCCTCTCAAGACTACTAAAACAATAATTCAATGATATATATCCTAAACTTTTAAATGAATGCCATGCCTGATATCACTACTCCTTCCAACTAGAAGTTCCTTTTCTGTTTCTGCAGCAGCTAAACGTACACTCTTCTCCGCTAACTCTGTCTCCTTCGATAGTAATTTCTTCTCAAGAGCATCCTGCTCTTTCTTGCTTAAAATAAGAAACAATGATTTAATGCAACATAATACCACCAAACTTTAATAAGTACAGCGAATTTCACACCAAAACCATAGATTATTAATAGTGCTTTAATCATATAAAGAAACCATATCACGAATGTAGACTTACAAAAGCTCGAATTTAGCAACCTCCTTGTTTAGATCATCAACAAGCTTCTTTAGCGATGTGTATTCAGCCATTAAGCGCTCTTCTTTCTATAATGTGAAAGTTTCTTAGGCCATAGACGTAACAGCAATAAGCACTATAAAGGTATCTCCAAAAGAAATGATTCGTTAAAAAAATTCCTAAATAATTTTTAGTAACATAACAAGATTAATCAAAATATGAAGAACAAAAAAAAACTTTCAAGACTGGTGAAAAATCAGTTGGAAGTGGCTTGCATTGTACATATTGATTCCCCAACACTCACGTGCGTTAATCTCATGCCAACATTAGAATTCGCAATAGAGCGTAAAAAACGAAGAAGTAATTTATATATCTATCTGCTCATGATAACTACTTGATAAAAATACCCATTTTGACCTACTATACATGTAATAATTAATAACAATGATAGTTATACCTCTTTCCATTCATTTTTGGCTTTCTTAAATTCCATAGTAATCTCATCTTTCTCAGCTTCTACATGTTTCAAGCTCTCATTGTTGACATTGTTCTGCACTGATTGATTAAGCAATCTTGATTTTTCATCTAAATCGTTCTTCATCTGGTGTGCAGAACTCTCTAGAGAAGTGAATTCAGAACGCAGCGATTCAAATTCAACAGCATGCTGAAGGAAATAACATTAATACTTTAAATGGCATGTAAACAAAAAATTTTTTTACTTGATTTTGTAGTTTATCATTGGTTTCCACCTGTTGTTTTAGCTCATTTTCCAGATTAGCTATGCGTAAACGGTATTCTTTGTGTTCCTAAAAGAAAATAAACATTTGCCAGACTAATTCTTTCATTCCCAATTATGATGACAAATACTTCCAATGATGAGACTAAAATCGTACAACTAACATTCTTAATGGCTTCTAATTCAGAACGCATCTTGGCAGCATCAGTAGAGCTCTTCGTTAAAGCGGATTTCAACGTATCATTCTCCAAGCGAATCTATAATAAATTCTGAACTTGAATTTTGCCTGTTTCCAAACGTATTTTCGAAATAAAAGGTTAGAAGTTAAAAATCAAGCTCCATTTCCAAAAATTCCACTGTTATCTTAACAGCCATTAATCAGTATATTATGTTATTTAGTGTAAAAACATAAAACTAATCAATTAAATGTAAAAATATATATGCTAATGGATAAAAAACTGGCCCAGTTACGTAGAACTTTGTTATATTTATAAATATTTTTATCTTATAAAGTACATTTATGAGTGGATATAATTAACTAAACGTACATTGTTGAGTTGATTCATCTGTTGTTTATTAGATGATTCCATAGCAGACAAAGCTTGAACCTTCATTGTTAGTTCTGATAGAGAACGTCTAAAGTAACATAACATACAACTATAGAATATACGCATAAAATCATTGGTTTGCACACTTAAAAACATAACAGAGAAAACTTACTGGTGATCATGTAGTTGTTTTTCTGCCATGACACGCGCTTGTTGATTAATTTCATTCTTTTTCTTGAGTTCACTCTCTGATAATTTTAGTGCATCAATAGTTCCACACAGCGAGATTGCCTACAAAAACAATAATTTAATAATAACATAGTAAGTAACAATCTAGCAAAGAAATGCGATAAACCTTAGCATTGCTGTCATGGAAGTATGTTGCTAAATAACCGATATACTCTGGTTCTATTTCCTCCAAGGAAGCCAGACGGGTCAGAACTTTGTTAGAATCCAAATCAGAAACATTTATTACGGACACTAGAATAATTATATAGTAAATTAGACAAAACCTTATGCGGACTGTTAATTGCAGCGCAAGTCTTCCATAGTATTTTCTGTTTTAAAATGAAAAAATGAGTATATTGATATAAACCGAAAATACATTAGTTAAATGTCTAATAAATTATGTTCTATAATAATACATTAAACCAATCAGTAAAATACAAATAATCCAACTCACCTTTTTTTTTAGGCTTTTTCTTTTCTTCAGTTCTAACAGGTTGTATATCCAGGGGTTTGGCCTTGAAATATATAGCTAGTACTTAAATATAATCCCATAAATCCAATTATCTTGTTGTAACAGTGAAAGAGGACAGGAACTTATTTACCTCCATTATCTCTGTTGTCACCTCGTCCTCCTTCTTAATTGTATGTCGTTTCTTCCTTTTTGAAGAAACTAATGGGCTACCAGATCCAACATCTAAATATACTATTCTAGGCTCCACCAATTAAATATATTTAATTTTAAAACATACCCTCGACACTGCCTACATTGTTTTCTTTATTATCGTCCAAAGAGGCTGGGATCTCTTTCTTTGGAGATGTTGACTTATCTTCCTTTATAGAGGGAACAGAACTTTCAACATTCTCTTCAATATTCCTTTGTGCAACGTTCACTTTATCAGTACTCATATCAGAGGAAGATGAATTTCCCTTATAAAAATATTTCTCAACTTAATGAATGGGTATTTAACGACACGACCATCAGTTTTTCCCACTTGATTATTATGCATATGGTAATTTCAAACCTTCTCTTTTTTAGCATTCTTCCTAGGTCTCAACTCAGGTGATGACATTCTAGTAGATTCATCTTTGGACATAGCCACAAATACTTCATGGTTTTCCTTAATTAGTACTTCTTTTTCGTCTTGTTCAACCTTCTAAAATCAACGGCCATTTTTCTTTTACGTCAAGTTGTTGAGAAATGTTAAAAAGTATAAAAATAAGTAGTAGTCAATTCAAAACTCAAATCGCATTTCTTCTCTTTATTTTCCTTCTTTTTAGTCAACTTCGTCTTTGGCCTCTGTTTCTCTCTATCTTGGTTTAACAACTTTCGTGCGTTTTCATCGAAAGCCTAGATATATTAAATTTTAATAATCTGATATAGTAAAAATCAGTAACGACGAATTAGTAGAATAAGTGGGTGCATGTTAACATACCTTTTCAAAATCTCTTTCATCTCCTCCACTAAATAAATAAAATATTATAGCCACTATAACAGCGAGAACGGCTAAAAGTATGCCAAGCGTGACGGGATCCAACATTTCATGAAATGGCACTCTTCGAAATATAAACCCGTTTGTTTCCTACACGTCCAGTCTAGAAATGAAAATATTACATACAGTGGTAACTGATTCACTTTTCCCAGTAAGTGGCATATTTAAGAAAATATATAAATATCAAGCATGTTAAAGTATTACATATTTGCCATTACATAGAAAAGTAATATGAGACATATAATACAGTTTATTTACAAAACAATAATACAAATAAGATTTTTAAATTTAATTCTATTTTAGTTATTTTGTAGGAACTACCACTTAGAAGCCATAAAAAGTGATGATCTTAACAAAACAAAAAATCACCTCGTTATTTACATGGATTTTCCTTAAAAATATTAGTTCTAAGAACGACTTAATAGATTGGCTTATATGTTAAAAATAACTACTAAACCACACTTTTAAAAATTAAGAATAGGTATCTGAACAACATTCAAATGCCGCGCTGGCCAAAGTATGGTGCGCTATATTGTGGCGTAAATTGAGAGTGTCTAAAAGTGTGATGAACACCCGCCCATTATTATAATGGTGGAATTATTACCTTAATTAATAAGGTGGGCTAGATTATTTGCGCGGGGCATTTAGTAATATAGGATTATATAATCCTTTCCACCAGAGCCTGGGCAATTTGTTCTTACCTTTTATGGAAAATTTGAGGGGAAATAATTTTATTAGGAGCGCGGATCCTTTGTTGATTAAGTATATTTGGGCAATCAAGTCTTCCACTGCATGGATTTTAAGATACTTCGTGGATTATTCTGATTAACAATGTTCAATTTTATCCCCAAAATATTTACATTCATTTTCATCAGTTGAGAGAAATTAAATACGTTTGAAAGTGAAGGAATATACGTGCAACAAGTTTTTATATTCCATTGCTAAAATGGTAAATTTAATATGCCATAAAATGATAGAAGTAAGCCATTTAATTATCCGAGACTATTTGTTATCAAATTCTCGAAAAATTTTATTGCTTTGTAGAAACTAACACAGATTAATGTTCTTTTTTTTAACCTGACGGTTCCCTTCACTCAAACGTTATCATCCTTTGATAAGAATTTATTCATGGCACCAATATGTGCAACATTATAACAAAAAGCCACCTGTCTTAGCAGTAATGGTTACATTTGATAAGATTATTTTGTTCAATGATTAAACTAATATAGATATAGAGCCTAATATACTAATGCTTTTGATTGTTACCATGGCTTGCACATGCTATTTACTGCGTCATCTAATTCTAGCCTACTAGGACATCTTCATTCATAACTAGGACTTTTCTGGAATACAGGATGTCCTCAACATTATAAGCTATTTCTTTCCACTGATTCTCGTAGATTGGCTAAAATTTTATATGGATTTCGTTTAAATCTATTAAACAGTAAAGCTATAGATGCATAGGAAATCCTTTTTCGGCATTTAAATATCTATTTAAAAATAGCTGAAATAAATACAACTAACTACTGGCACTGTTATTTTTACTATGACAGTATTGTCTAAATCACCAGTTGCACAATTTTTAATAACAGTTCCTGTAAATACAAGACTTGATATGAAAGAGAATAAAGTATTTACTAACATGTCAAATAGTGAGTTCGCTATATATAGTTCTTCAAAATAACTTACCATCGTAAAATTGATATTTTTCTTTATCATCACATGCTGGAGTTAATGTAGCATTCAGTGGAAAATATGATACTTCCGAAATAACGTTATCGTTGCTTGGAATGTTTTTAACCGTCAAGACGCGACGAATCTGAAAGCATTAGTTGTTTTAACAGTAGTGTTGTAACTTATACCTATATGGGAAAATGTAGGAATGATTCAGTATGGATTTAATAATTTTAAACGGAAAAAGCTGAAGTAATACGGCAGATTGTATATCTCTGGAGGCGTATTCCATTGCTTTTGAAGAATCCTCCTGCTGATCTTCTGTTGGTGTATTACTATATGTCCAGCGTGTAGGTGGCTTGATTTTGTAAGTAAATGTTGCAGTATTTGATAAACCTCCTAAAGTAACTAGGTATTGAGGTACAAAATGCACCTTTCTTGTAATTCAAGTTCTACTGAAAATAATATTACCCACCAGTTCCAGGAGAACATCCCCAAACTACTGAAATGAAAAGAAAGAAAATGCAAATGATTTCCATGGATGCTGATAGTCATAGTTGGATACCTTTTATACTCGGTTTGCTGAAGAATCATTGTTGAATCTTACAATAAATATTTTTATACCAAATTGTATTGTATTGTTACATCTATGAAAAGTAAACAAATGCCCCAACATTTCGATTTTATTACCTCTGAACTGTTAAATAATGTGAAATAGCTTTATTACCTTAGTTGGTTACACAAGCAAGCAAAGAAAAATGTTGCAATCTGTGACAATGACTAGACTGTTTACTAAACTATCAGACGTTTCCCAGAATATGGTGCAGTAAAAGATTGTTTTCTGAAAGTCATTCTAGGAGCAGAAGATCCAAGTCCGCAAACATTTCTCACATTCGAGAAATTAAGATCTAGACACATAAGGTCTGCCAGCTTTACAATTACTATGACTTAAGGTAAAAGTCTTCGTATTATTGTTCAGAATAGTATCAGAACTAACCTTTGGTACAACTAAGAGAAAATTCATTTAAGAAAAACCCTTGATCCTCAGAACACTTCGGACTAGATGTTTTTGAAGAACTGCTCACCAATTCATGAAGCAAAACCTATTGTTGAAGTACGTTGGTAGCAATATTTTTCAGTTCCTTGGAATAACAAAGTTAGACAGTTAAATTTACCTAGTTTGAATCCGTTCGACAATTTGTGTTCCATAAATAAATAAAATTAATACATGGTTCGTTGAATAGAAAAAGATCCACCATAAAATATCGACATGTTTATGATATTGTAGCTAAATTTTTGATAAATGAAGTCTGCAAAATAACTAAGTGCAAACATTAAAACCAATTTTGAATCACCAGAGCATCGTCAATTATTGTTGAAGCTAAGTGGTGAAACTAAAATGAAATATTTAATTGTGATAATATGAATAATATCTTATAATTATAACTTAAAGAAAGTGCCAATTTATATATATATATATATACAGGGCCACAGCTTCATTATTCGACGCCTAATGATGATCAGAACGGGATTCAGTTATGAGTGTGGTGTTGACAGTGCTCTCGTCGCGCGTGTTTCCTGTCTACACACCGTACATGCAGCCATGGCCGCGTTCAATCTAGTGAGTTCCATTTTCTTTTAAATTTATATTATCAACAAGATATCCACTTACTCACTGATTTAAATGATACATGTGAACTAACATGGATTTAACCTGAAATTATTGCAGTAGTATTATTAAAGGCCACAAATGAATTTTTTATATATAACCTAATATTATTAATAATAATCTTTGTGTATAGATACTTCTGTCAAGCGACATTTTTATTTGGTACATATCTGATCACTCCTCTCAATAAAGAACTTCGCTGAAGTCAATCAACAAATCAGTCTTCTATAGAAATCTCTAAGTGTTTCGTGCATTCTTTCCCAATCGTATTGTTTATAAGCAATCAAATACCAACTATAAGATGCCCATATATTTCTATAGTTTACTTTTTGCCTGTAACTATTGGTAAAAATTATGAGTAAACATTACCTAAGAATGTTATTATCATTTCTAGCGAATTTCGAATTACTGTCATTATATCAAAGTCTCATAACACGACTAGCTTACACTCGTTGAGAGGGAAGCTAGCCTAGACACTTGAGAGCGTCAACATAGTTAGCGATAACGTTGCGCAATCGACACGATACCCTGGAGTTACGAGAGAGATCAAATAAAGTGGAATGACCACATCAGACCACTTCTAACGTGAAGTCACTTAACAACAAACCGTTTCCTTGGTACTAATTGCTTATAGGCTACTTCAATTTTTTTAAACTCAAGAAATCATTGAATATTTTTGGGTAGTTAAAAGAGAATAAAATTGATTTAAATTTATCCCTTGCTTTGGCAAAATACATACGAAAACTGGAAGCGTCTGAAAAAAATGGATAAATTTAATAGATAAGAGATTTGATCTTGTTTGTATTAGAACATCAATGTGGATCCTCCTGACGAAATTTCGCTTCTTGACTGTGATATTGAAGCTGGCTTTGGATCATCCCAAACTCACCTTGTGCATAGGTCAGTCTATGTTTTAGGTTACTTCTAAAGCTAGTAATTATTTCAATCATGCCGATATAAATAATCTAGTATGGGGCTTAGTTGCAAATAATACTCATTAGTAGAGTAAATAAAGCTGGAATGAGCGAACACCACAATAATTCCATCCAGTTATAGTTTTGAGGAAGAGAGAGCTCTATCATTGTCGGCGTCCATTCACAAGAGTGTGCAAAGCACATTGCGTAAAACGTTGGTTTTTACATATTCGTTTCATTATAATCGATTACGGTAATTTTAAAAAGCTTTGCTTATTAGAAAGAGGTAGAAATTATGATTCACTTGCAGGAATAACTATTGAGGCTTTAAATATATACTCTATAATCACCCTATATTATAGGCGCCACTATTGCTCATATGTGACTACGCCCTTCCGGTTCATATTTTCTAAATTTAAGCTTCTTTTTGTAATAGCATTTTATTCCCTATTTGGTGCATGGATGTTCATGTCACTTGAGGTAACACATTTTGAAGCATTAGTTTTATGACAATTTTATTCCTATATGATAATTAAATAAGATGAAAAATATTTCACTTATTTGTTATATATATATATATAAGAATAGAATTTTAAAATCATCTAAAACAAATGATTTTATAAAGGTACCCACCGATCTAGCCACTAAAGAGGAATCCTATCATGCCCGACTCATAGCAAGAGATGTAATGATATTAAAGTGAGTTAATAAAAGAAAACAAATATTTAATAAATAGTGAATAAAATAAATTTAAAATTTGTTTAGCTTGCGTGCAATCCATCAAAGTAACAAGGAGGATAGAGAAGAACGGTGGAAAGAAGCCATTATTCGTTTTGAACATGATCTCAACCTAGGTGAACCAACTATTGAGAGCTCGTGGACCTTTTGGATGGCATTTTTATATGCTGGGACCATTTATACCACTATCGGTTCGAGTTTTTCTTTCCCGTATTCTTATTTTTCTACTCACTTCACTTTTAAGATTTATACTGGCCATTCTCCTTATACCTTATAATGATAGTGAATAAGCAATACATTGATGTGATAAGTAGTGAACAGCAGAAATTTAGGCAGTAAGTGCATGTTCACACTATTAAAAGAGTTTATACTATCATAATAACATTAATTGTTATAAAATGTTTAGGTTACGGTAATATCGCATGTGTAACAACAGCCGGACGCGTAGCTACCATTTTTTATTCAATGGTCGGCATCCCAATAATGCTGTGTATCCTAAATGATTTGGGCGAGTTTCTACTTGTATGGGTCAAACGAGTTGCCAACTACTCCAGTGATCTCAGTCTTTATATAGGTGATTTAACCAAACAGTGTTATTCAACAAATACTCCTTAATGCATAAAACAACCAATAAAATATATAAGACCAGCCATTTAAGGAGTACGTTTGGGAATGCTAGGACTTAAAGAAGAATCGACACGTCGTTTTCGTTTTATATCTATAAGCAGAAAACTGGCCAAAGCTGGATTGGTGTCTAATACATCCTTAAGCACAGTCATTTCGGTAGGATTATGATCTTTAATCAATACCTTAAAACTTTAGAAAATTTTATTTTCTTTATTACTGTAATAGTAACTGCGAGTTATTCATACTCAGCCTAAACAAACATTTGTGTTCGCGTCCGAATGTGCGCTCTTATAAAAGTGCAAAAATGTAGAAAAACTTAAGCATCTAAACATTCAATGAAGATGTAAACTGTCTGATTTTTTTTAGCAGACTCATCATGAAAATGAAGAAAACGAAGACTTATTTTCCGATCCACCCGTGTTTACCGCTTTATTTGGTAAAACCTCTACTTGGCTAATTTAATTACTATTAACTGTTGAAATAGTAATGTAGAATGAATATGTTAATGCAGACAGAATATGTCGGCAACTACTTATTCTATTAGGTTAATGCAAAAATAATTGCGGCTTCTTTACCACTAACTTAAAAAAAATATATATCTCAGTTTAGAATGAAATTTATTAATCGAAATAAAACCCACTGGACTTCACACATTTTTCCCAACGAGAAACAAGTTTGTTTATTCTTGTGAGACACAATTCTGGAATCCTGGAGACAACGAAT
>JAJAVP010000033.1:183924-246009 GCA_020740425.3 Heterorhabditis indica | reverse complement strand
GGCACATCAAAACTGTTGTTTTGGTTCCGTGAGCGGTTGCCCACCCCTTTTTAAATGTCCAATCCTGTGATTCAAAGTGTTTTTGAGACCCAGGGAACCAGCACCTTCAAAAAAATTTCCTCTTGGTAGTATTTTGCATTGATTTTGACATTTTTATCGACGAATACCAACGGAATCTTCACCACTGAAAAGCACGTTCAAGCCGAGCGAAACTTATGAACTTTTTTTTGTAACGATTCACCTCTATCTTCTCCCTCAGCATATGAGCTCGACAAACGTTATATGGATGGAACCCTCGGTTCATATTTGACGATTCTCGTCATTGATGTTGGACTAATACTGAGGTCAGAGCCATCTTCCTCATCGATTTCTTGTTATCTCGAAGGATTCTCTCTTTGGTAATTTGTCGAACACGACAAGTGTTCATGGATCTGGATATTCTACTCTTATGACGGTCCCCTACTATGCCCAGCTGCATCGTTTCGCAATCCGGTAAATAGTAATTCTCGGGACACCAAACTTCTTAGCGATCAAAACACATTTCTCTCTCTGTGTACGAATTGCTATATCATATGCTAATTTAACAAAACTTTGTACCAGAACTTTTGGTGCACCTGGAATAACTAAGCCTATTAAAATTATATATTTTAATATCTTATTTACCTATATTAGGCATGCGATACTTCAATCATCACCACAGATGTATCCTGCGATATCACCTACATTAGCAAAGACTCAGCTTCTCAGGCACTGGTCAAGTCTTTCGACAAAGCTATTGATCTCAGCGACTTCAGCGAGACAAATAATGTCGTTCCTATTGATGGCCCTCCATGGAGTGATTTTGATATTACTCGATACACACAATTAGAGGAAATCGCATGTGAAGAAAAGCCAGTTCAAGTTTCTCCTTCTGTAGGTGAAATGAGCGTACAAAATGTGCCGCTAGTGGCATCAGTAAAGATTCAGACAAGGAGGGTGAAGCGTAAAACGATTGTGGATAAAGACGTAGAGACAAATGTAGATATGAGAGAAGCCGAAATCCAAGCTGTGGTGAGCATGGAAACAAAAGGAATTGGACAGTCAGGCATGGATGATTGGATCAAGGTGCGGAAGTCATAAAAGCGGTTAGCAAACACTAAAGAGCACTGAAAAGTAAAGTGACACCAGAGAGCACACCAACGCAGTACTGAATTTCTACTCACACATTGCATGTCTTTCTAACAATAAATATACCCAATTGGTGTTCATATATTTCTTAGAATATTATTTAAGCATGCTTCCACGAATTTCAATATCAGGAAACTTTGTGATCGGTATAACGTCTGAAAGTTCAGCTTTAAATTTTTAGGTGTACATAACAGAACTAGATGCGAAAAGAAAGCTAAAAATGCTTGACATTGGCATTCAAACAGGCGTCCTTGCTCGAGTTCAACACATGTACGGCCGAAGAGAGGGTGCGCAAAACGAGGATTCGGTGAGATAACAACTATTAGAGCAAATAATTGTCTTCACCACTTTCATCGATGCTTTCTTAATTGCAATATAATCGTCGAAATTTTTTCGCTTCGCTGGGGATAAGGATGGCCAATAAAGAACTAACTATAATTGAAAAGAGAATATATTTGTCGGAATTCAGAGTGGGTCTGAGGTTCCTAGAGTGAGTCTTCGCAAAATGGATTCACAAGAACATTTGTCTGGACGGGTTAAACGAAGTGATGGGTAAGAATTGTCAGTACCAACTAAAGCCTAAGTATTATATAACTAGTAATGTACAGTCTCAGCTATATCAATACATTGACAAACTTTCAGTAGTCAGGAATCATTAGCCCGTACAAGTTCAGTTATGTCAATTGTAGAGTTTCTAGATGAAAAGTCTCAAGGAAACTCACCATATGAATCTAGAAATCCATCACGGTTAGAGAATTTAAATTATTTGAATAATAACTTATATTACTACATTTTCTTTGGGGTAAAAAGGTAAAAATAAGAGTGGAGACATTTGTTTTCGTTTATCCTGGACAAAATTTGGTCTCACATTTCATGTTTCCACATTTTAGATCTTCATCATTTAAAAAGACGAAGAAATCAATGGATGCAGAACGTGAACAGGAAAGAAACCAAATGGTAAAATTAAAATAGTTGTTAGACATCACTGTTTAGTGGTCGAAGTATACATCCACTTTCATTAGGTATCCGATATGCGGTCTCGTTTTGAGTTAAATAGACCAAGTGAAAAAGAAAAGCCAGGCAGAACGAGGTCAAATTCATCTGAGAGATAGTAATGTGATACTACTATACACTTAATTATTTTATATAATAACTAATCAATACATTTATCTAATCAGTCCTATAAGTATATTCTGTGTCCATTGCTATCAATAAAATCTATGACTAAGCATAAAACGAATGTTCGATTTCAAAGCGTATCGCTTATGTTGCTTTCTTATTATTTAATAGTTTAAATAATATCTCCAACATGTGTAACACGAATACGGTTTGGAGGTATTATTAGTTATTATTTTATCTGCTATAACTTTTCAATAGGTAGAAATTATGACGGAATAAAACGGTACGTAAATTACAGGATTTTTTTCGCTAGGATATACTAGTCATTATTGAAAGAGTACCTTTTAGCGATCTGCTGACTATACTGTGGATCTAGTTTGTTACGAAGTATCTATACTCAACTGAATATATCTCATCTTTAACATCTTTCGCTTTATGCCAACTTATATTTTCGCGATTATACATTTTAGATAGTATGTCTACTAAATTTCGGCAATCAAGTGTCGATTCAACCGCCTGTATCTGAAACCCAGCCATCCGCAATAGTGAGTTGAAATAACACTACAATGTCCGTAAAGAACCTGTTTTCAAACCATTAAATGACCACATTTTATGGACTGGATTACACCTGCCAGGTTGCAGGCTTTACCCAATTCACTATTCCCACTAGCTGCCCAGCTGTTTCCTTTGCTCATTGGTAGTATTAGCCTATTATGTTACCAACTGTCATATTCATATTCTATCAAGTAATTTCAGATTTACTTTTAAATCCATAAATCTCTTTTAAAAAACCTATATTACGATAATAACTCTTGTATTATACTTATTTTGCTGTTATTCATAATTTCTATCACTAAATGTTATTCTTAGGGAATTTATCATTATCTAAGAGTGTTGAATACAGCTATAATTGACATTAACATTAGTTTATGAATATAGAGAACTAGTTCAATACTAAGTATTGCTTAAAATTTCATATTAATACCGGATTTATACGGATTTTCCTTAAACATTTTAACGTTATTGCTATAATTTTCCTTATAAAATAAAAAGAAAAGGCAAAGATCATAGTCATTACATTTCTATATAATTAAACGAAGTTCATTTACATTATCAATCTAGAAAAAAACCTGGCAATAAACGCTCGTTATATTTTATATATAATTACAATTGTTATATCGTAATGGCAGATAGATCTTGGATTAAAAAATTGTACTAATGTAAAAATTATAAATTAAAACGAAGATAGATATTATATCTATAAGATTCTTTTCACCATTACGTTTCTTGCCTCTTGCCCTAGTAGGATTGATTGGTAGGTAAACATGTCCCGCACGCTGTCCTCTTATCCTCCCGTTTACCTAGATGACCTGTTCGGTCTAGCATATTCCGACTTAAATACCTTCAAAATAATTCAAAAATAGTACATCATTAGTGATTCCTTTTTTTGCTATTGAGTGCTGTTGTAGCAATAGATCACTAAGCAATTTTAAAAACTTTTCTTAAGTGAACTTTCTCTTTAGATGGTCAATAGCTATAGTTGACACACTTTGTTTTATGTTTGAAGCTTACAACTGTAATTAAAATACATCGATCCAATATTTAGTAGAGCTGTCTACCTCATTGACCACTACTCTTTAGTCAATTTGCAGGATTTAAGGTTACGATATAGTAATTCTACAGTGTTAATAACTGTTTACATACCATTTCCAAATTTATAAGTTTATTTTAGTTATAAAATTTGTATGCTATAGTTGACCTTCCCTTACTTCTATTAGTTTTATAAATTCTTCAGCAATTCTATATATTTTTGATTGCAATATAATGGAAAGGCTTTCTTATTTTATTCTTATTTTGTGTTCAACTAGACTTATGAGGAAATTGTACTATCCATAAAAACTTGTTTGTTTCTTTTCCACCTATCTTCATTGAGGGTAAAGCGGTTTCGGCCAACAGTAACCTTGAATTTAAGAGAACTTGTATTTATTAAGATTAATTAAATAATTTTTTTCCTATTTTCATATTTCCTTATAAAATATGTATCACGTTTGATGCTCAGATGCAGCATCATACCTATTCATACGAGCAGATTATATTTTGCATAAATTCATGTGGCAGAATGTTTCTATCAATATTAATTCCACAATATTGTTTATAGAGTTATATTTTTTCTCATTTTATTGAATATGTTTTAAAAATTGATATCCAATCTGTTCTCAATTAGCTATAAAATCGTTAACGATATATCTGGAGTTGAGTGTAATTCAAAAGCGTTGATTTCACTCCATCCTCTGTTGAGATGTTTTTAGAGAATGAAGTATCCTGCTCGTGTTCTAATCCCGACCTCGCGTGCTATTTTTCTCGTGCGCGTAATCGCATCCATTCAATGCGCTCCACTCCCATTCTCTTTGATTTAAAGATTCTAAATGGTTTTCACCAAACTGTAGCGTGGTCCACTTGATTTACTCAGATTGTAAACCAATTTTGCAGATGTATCTCAAATAATATATTAATTTCGAGTCTTTTGACTATTATTTTCAAGTCATAACTACATTTTATATCTTTAGGTTTATAATGTTATTGATAGTATTTTATTTTTCATTTTATTGAAAATCTAGCTATGTAACTAAGTGTTTATTAATATAGGGTGTGGTTTTAGAAAAGGTCAGTTTATTTCCGATGTTTTCATTATTATATAGATTTATAGAGCATTATGGATTCTCTGTAATAATTAGGTATTCAATAAGGCTATTTAAATTTGCTGTATAAATGTACCGTGAATGTTCATGACAATCGGCGTCTGTCGCTATTTTTGAGGATACGAGCCCGTGTAATCCTTCTTGTAATCGGTTTATTTTAGGTCACTACGCCAATGAAGGTGCGCGCAATTATTGCTGCTTATTTTGTTTTCTTTATTAGTTTTTATCTTATTTAGTTAATCAACAGTAGTCTATAACATGTTAACAAATTGATTATATTTTTTTTCCCGATATTTCTAAATTCAAATTTGTTATATATCCACTCTTGACTGATTTGAAGCTATTCATTTTGACTCACCAGTATTGTATTGTGCTTGTCGTTTGTTTACTCTGGTTTCTATATTCGTTATGACTCTAATGTGACATCTTTTTGTTTTTTTCCTAAAAATTAATATTTTCCAAATACAATGAACACTATTCGTTTTGTGAATAGTGATATTTTTCGCAGTTTTCTTTCAACAACTAATAACAGAAATCACATTTTCATGAAAGTGATGTAAGGTTTGATTATTAATTATTAATTATTTTAGTCAGTCAATGTATTCTTTGCGACTAGTGGCATACATTTATTATTTAAATTGTTAAGTACGATGGAAATTGGTGGAGGTGAAACACTTGGCAGAGGCCATATCTTTCCGCTTGAAAATTATAAGGTTTGGCTCTTCCTTACTCGGATTTATTTTGTATTTTATCTACACTAGTTTGGAATTTTTTTAATAATTTCTTTGTAATTTTAACAGTAAATATTTTTATTTTGTCTTCATATAGAAAGGTGCTCGAGTTTGGCACCGGCATCCAGAGTTTGTTTGGATTGGAGGTGAACTTGATCAAGACATTACTTTTTCAACACGTAGTGTGAAAATACGACTTGATAATCGCGAGGTATTTGACAATGATTTTTATTTTTTGCTGAACAGTTATTCGGAATTTGAAGTACTTAGTTGTTAGGCATTACGAATTTCTAAAAGGTTAATAATTTTTAGACTGTAGATATCCCAATTTCATCACCTGCTCAGTTACCATTTCTTCGCAATCCAGCTATTCTAATCGGCAAAGATGATCTCACTGCATTGTCATATCTCCACGAGCCTGCCGGTAGAGTTTCTGTTAAGGTTACCATCGATTTCTATAGCTTTTTGGAACTCCTTATGACGGGCTATTTTTAGTTCTTCATAATTTGCACTATCGATTTGTTGAGCGTGAAAATATCTATACTTACTGCGGTATCGTACTCGTTGCTATCAACCCTTATGCAGACTGTTCCCATCTTTACGGAGACGAGGTGATCCAGGTGAGTTTTTACACTTCGGTATTGACTCTCATCTAGTGGGGCTAAGAAGTCACAGGTATGATGGATCAATAATACTTAAAAATAAGTTAAAAGACATTGTTGTAGGTTTACCGTGGTGTTGGTAAGCAAGTTCGTGAGCTGGACCCTCATATATACGCTGTGGCAGAGGAGGTTACTTTTAGTTGTATTTCCATTCAGTTTGTATAAATAAGTGGATATATTCCAGGCATTTTTTGATCTAGCTGAATATGGGAAGTGCCAGTCTGTTATTGTTAGTGGAGAATCTGGTGCGGGAAAAACCGTTTCAGCTAAATTTGTTATGAGGTACTTTAAAATATGTTAATAATGTTTGCGAGTATTACTTCGGTTATATGAAATACTACCTATCCACTTATTATTTGAGGTACTTTGCATCAATAGCTGGTGGTCGAAAGGCTTCATGTGGTATAGAAGATAAAGTTCTGGCTACAAATCCTATTATGGAAGCTATTGGAAATGCAAAAACTATCAGGTGGGAATAAAGCAGACTATAATTGCTCTCTTTTATTATTATGACAATTAAGGAATGACAACTCATCGCGCTTCGGCAAGTTTATTCAGATTAATTTTGATGAGCGATGTACTATATCAGGAGCTGAAATGAAAACCTATTTACTTGAAAAGAGTAGACTGGTCTTTCAGGTTGGGATATTTCTGTATTGTTATCAATTCATTATTATATGGCTTGCGTAAAAACACCTTCAATTCTTTAGGCTCCAAACGAGCGAAATTATCACATATTCTACCAAATGTGCGCTTCTCGAAATCATCCTTTGCTGAAGAAATTCGAACTGGGTCAGTTTAGTTATATATAGTTTGTTCCATTACTTTTTTAAAGTTAAACGAAATATATTTCATGTTATTTTAGATTCTTGTGAATCCTATTGGTATACAGCTCAAGGTGGAAACTGCAATATTCTTGGTGTTAATGATGAAAGCGATTTCAATGATATTATTAAGGTATATTTAATAGATTATAATCATTTGTTTACCAACATCTCGTGTATGTTATCAATATCTATATAATAGGATTAATTTAGGCATTTGATCTTCTTGGTTTCTCCGAAAAAAAGACATATAATGTATTCCGCTTATTTGCTGGTATATTGATATTAGGCAATATTCAATTTATTGGAGACGATGGGAGCACTAGAATATCAGTTAGTTTTTAAAGAAATTAGCATTTTATATCCGAGATATTCTAGTAACGTGGTAACAGTCATAAATATTAGTTCAGTATGTCCGTACTTTGCTTTGAAAAAGTGTTTTTTTTAAATCAAAAAATTATTGTATTCAATAATATTGTTGCATTTGTTTACTTAATTAGGTTTAGTGCTTGTTTGTATCCGAATAGTTATCTGTCAACGCTAGTCTGCGATGTAAGAATTATTCGTACATCAGAGACTAGTATTTTCGTAAGCAGCTTTCAGACTTCTAGTAATCATGAGATTAACAAACTTGCTAAAGAAATTTATGAAATTAATGAAGATGAACTGAAGTTATGGTTTACTGCAAGAGAGATAAGAGCAGCTGGCGAAGTAGTCAGAAAACCTCTTGGAATTAATGAGGTATGTTGAGGATCTTCTAATTTCTACAACTTCTAATGTGAAATTATGAAAATGTATACCAAATGTTTTAGGCAGTTAGATCGCGAGATGCTTTATCTAAAATGTTGTATTCGCATGTATTTCAATGGTTAGTTGAGAGGGTGAATGAAGCTCTATTAGCTAAGAATAGAAGCAAAAAAGTGGACAAGTTTATTGGTGTCTTAGATATCTATGGGTCAGTTGGCTACAGATATTTGTTATTTTTCACAAGTGTATAGAGTCAAAGATTATGGTTTAGGTTTGAAACCTTTGAAATCAATAGTTTTGAGCAATTCTGCATCAACTATGCAAATGAAAAATTACAACAACAGTTTAATCAGGTTTGTCAAACATTAATGTTGCTATTTATCCATAACAAACTGTATATGTAATTACTTCTCATATTGGTTTACAGCATGTGTTTAAATTGGAGCAAGAGGAATATGAAAGAGAAGAAATTTCATGGGTACGTATAGATTTTCACGACAATCAACCTGCAATAGATCTTATTGAGGGTCGCCCTGGTCTAATTGATTATCTTGATGAACAGTGCAAGGCAAGTAATTCAGATATCTGTTTTCATAAGTATATACATCACATAAAAAATATTTAAGAAAATTTATTAATATACTGTAGTATAGTGTCATATTAATGCCATATAAATAATGATAATAGGAAAGCTGTTTTTTTCAATAGCATCTTTACACTGATTAAGCATAAAATTTGACTAAAATTCCTTGATCTATATTTTGGGTTACTTCTTGCTAGGATGTTATATCAGTAGATGTGTCTAATATCACAGCATAATGTCCCTAAAATCTGTGTACTCTATCACATAAATAGATCTATAGCCTATACACAAGATCTTTTATTATAATTTTTTATTTTACGTGTGACTAGCACTTTCATATTTAAAAAAAAATTCGAAATATTTATAATTTTACTCAGATAATGATGAACGTTTTAAAGTGAAAACACTAGGAAAAAATAGATAAAGCTAACAGTGAAAACTATATTGCAGTTGTCAAGAAATGTAAGAAATTGATAAGCAGGCAAATAAAGATCTAGAGAAGTTATTGTATTAATTTCTACCATATATGAAATAAAATTCAGATTCAGTTTATTTTATACACTTTTAAATTTTTAAAGAAAGCTATAAAATTTACAAACTTTTAATCGGCACTGTATGGAATTTAGTATAAATTATAGTTTTCCACATATATTTTTTTGATGTAGAGGCATTCAGGTGGTTTGCGGATCTGATGATGGTTGGCTCAATCAGATATCGTCTTGCAGTCTTCTTAAAAAAAATCAGCAGTTACAGTTGCCTCGTATTCGAAGCAAAAACTTTATCGTCAAACATTTTGCAGCTGATGTTTGTTTAAATTATATTGACCAATTTTTCATATTCATGTGGCTTCATAATTATTTTAGGTATCTTATTGTGTTGATGGGTTTCTTGAGAAGAATAGAGATACAGTTAGTGAACAACTGCTGGGAGTATTGGGTCGAACAAAAGTAATGGTTTTAGCTTAATTCCACATATTTCTTTAGTAGTATTTAGAATTTGTTGGATATTTAAGCAATGGTTTTAGTTTTCCTTCTTGCATGAAATTCTTGGTCTAAATATCCTAGTGGATTCAAACGTTGTGGGCAAACGGATAGTTAAAAAGACAGTATCCAATCAGGTCTGTCTCATTTTTAATTTCCAATATCTTACAACTAATTATGTTTATCGTACAACAATTTAGTTCCGTGATTCACTGCGTGAACTAATGGCTGTGCTTTGCACTACTCGTCCCCATTACGTTCGGTGTATCAAGCCAAATGATATCAAAGAAAGGTTTGATTTTAATTCGTGAGAATTTTAAAAAGTCATACGTAATCATTTTTAAGATACTGCTTCGAACCAAAGCGGGCTATTCAACAATTACGAGCATGTGGTGTACTTGAGACAGTACGTATCTCAGCAGCTGGATTTCCTTCTAGGTTAGGTTAATTTCTTCATTTTTAAAGCCTGAAATTATATTTGGTTTTGTAGGTGGGCATATGAAGAATTTAGTCGACGTTACCGTGTACTATATCCTGAGGGCAAAACTTTATGGAAGGAGGATTCGAAACGATTCGCTGAGAAAGCATGTGCTAAAGCATTAGAGGTATGCAGTGTTTAACGATTGTAGGTAAAAATATTGTTATTATTCTAAAATTATTGAGACTAATACGAAACTATGTTAATGATAGATTTTCGTTTAGGAAGACAAATTTGCACTTGGTAAAACGAAGATTTTTTTCCGTACTGGACAGGTTGCTGTTTTAGAACGAATTCGTTTTGAAACGCTTAATGTGGCTGCCATTCGGATTCAAGCTATATGGCGTGGTTCTATTGCTCGTAGGAAGTATGAAGTAGTTTTACGAAGTATCAAAACCATACAGGTGATTTGCAATATTAGCACTTTGTTTGTCTATATTTTATTTTTGCATTTGCCCTGATCATCGCTATTGATATTTTACACTAAGATATTAAGATGAAGTGTATTCTCTGAATATCTATTCAGGAGTTGAACGTGGAATAATTTGACAGCTAAGAGTTGCAGATATTTTGTTAACTGAATGATTCCAAACATCTTAGATTGCGTCTATGAATTTAATACATTTGCATAAGTTTTTCATTTTTCTTGAATCGGGGTGTTATCGTTGTTGGTGTATTGAATTATATGACAGACATGCGTCCTGGTATCTAAAAAGTCGAGTGCGCGATTGATGAGGGCATTCGAGGTCCCAGAGGGAATAATGGAGTTTACTACTTGGCTTCTTAGAGTTGCTGTCTTGAACTGTTCTTGTTATAGATTTTTCCCTGTTGCAAATGTATAGGGACAAGATGGTATTCATTTAGTATGTTACTGCTTGCCAATTTTAGTATTTGTTCAGTTTATATGAAGTAATATTACTCGATGTGAGACCGTAATTTACATTTTGAACAATATTCTTATATTTTTCTCAGAATTATTGAAGATAACTGCTTCTACAAGTATTTTGTATTCACTCGTTTCAGGCTGCTGCCCGCGCATTTCTTGCATATCGACGTCTTAAATACCTGCAGATGTATAGAGCTGCTGTTATTATCCAAGCGGCTTATAGGTCAGTTTAGTATAGTTTGAAATCACTTATTCCACTTCATTTTTTAAAATTCGTATAAGATATTGTTTTATATAATCCTCTGAAAAAGTCGTTTTGCAGGAGCCATGTAGCAAAACAAAAATATCGCATTTTACTCAAAGCCATTGTCGCTATTCAGGCACGGTTTCGTGCTGTAAAAGTTCGACAGTATATTGAGAAGGTACGTTCCTGCAGTTTTTAGAAATATAAAAAGTAAAATACTTTACAGGTACGATATGAAAGATCAGCTATTGTAATCCAAAAATACTGGCGTGGTTACGTTGTTCGTAGGGAACAAATCAAGCGCTGTTATAGTATTATCAAAGCTCAATCTTGTATTCGTAGATGGCTGGCTAAGAGACGTCTAAGAGAATTAAAGGTAAATTTGTAGTATTACTTGACCTATTTAATACTCTAGTTACTACTATAAAATTTTGTGGAAGTACTCATGAAAGGATTTTATATCCTTAAAAATATTTTTAGATTGAAGCTCGTTCTGTGGGGCATTTACAGAAGCAAAATACTGGTCTTGAGAATAAAATTATCGAGCTACAGATGAAACTT
Source organism: Heterorhabditis indica (assembly GCA_020740425.3). Taxonomy (NCBI): domain Eukaryota; kingdom Metazoa; phylum Nematoda; class Chromadorea; order Rhabditida; family Heterorhabditidae; genus Heterorhabditis; species Heterorhabditis indica. The sequence continues at coordinate 234,328 of JAJAVP010000033.1, read as the reverse complement.
GATGTCGTAGTAAGTATTTCGCGTAGTCTAGTTCAAGTACATAGATTAAAAGAGAAGAAAAGATGTCTGTTTATTATTCACACTAACGGCATGGGTCGCGTGTTCTCAAGGGACTACTCTTTCCGTTTATGTAGTGGATGAAAAGAATCACTTTATTTTCTACCGAAGAAACACTTTTTTTGCTTTAATCTCTATTCTGAGTGAAAAATAACGTTATATTCTCAAATTAAAATAATTAAAAAAGGAACTTCTGTCCCTTGCTTCTTATAAAATTCGTTCTTCCGCTTTTAATCGATAACGCAATTAATCCTCAAGTGACTACGATAGGTTTTAGATAGCCTCTACAAAGAGTGAACCGATATAAGCAAAATTGACTCAAATATGATTGCAATTTTCGTTTTTATTTTGCTAGCAACTATCATATTTTTGCCCCCTTCCTTTTGTAATTTTATGATATCTGTTTTCATTGGTAACATTTCCATATTATACATTAAATGGTAGAATTACTTTCTATTCAACAATTTTCTTTTTCAGTCTGCGGAACGTGCTCGTCTATTATCTGCTACTTCACAAATAGACACTATACGCGCTGAGATGACGGCGCTAGAGATTGAAAGGTACGTTTTTAATCCAAGCTTGGAACTATAAATCAAAATTGGAATCGATTTCCAGTCTCGAAATACCATCACGGTTAACATGAAAATCTAGTACATTGTTAGCAAGTACAAGAAATCCCCAACTAAGAGGTTTCCATAAAACCTACTAAAAGCTATAAACGATAACTCATACCGTATGATGTTAACTGAAATCATCGAAGTTAATGATTTTATCTAGTTATTATATCAGAAATGTAGAATAAGTGTGGCTTAATTAGTACAACACTTGTAATAGTTTTTTGAATTATCAGTCGTTGCACTTTTTATATACCGTTTATGGTCAGTTAAAATAACCAGATAGGTAGGTTTCTGAATAAATTATTTACCCGTTATTTTATTAGATCTCAAATATTGTAACACTTCTAAATACTACTCTAGTGGAGGCCTAACATTGAAGAATTTGCACTAATAAGTCTCACTGTTTCGGTCATCTAATATTGATGTTATTGATTTATTCTGTCATGATATAATGAGATTAACTGTTACGCAATATTTATTGTGGGGTTATACTTAGTAAAAAGGTCCATTAATGATTTAGAATTACGATTTATAGATATTTACAGCAAAAATTTATAAATTGGTAAGGCTTAATTTCCTATCTAGTGCTCTATTTTATTGAGTTTCCTATTACACGCTACATATTTTTAAAATTTTAAAGTCTTAAATACATTAATGGTTTAAAATTCTTACTCTTCTAAGCTTGCTCTTAAATATCTATCGTTCCCATATGTCATAAGCTAAAAATAATTATGAACAGACACATATCTTACATAGTATATATAATTATTATTAGCACTGAAGCTTTTTTGAATGTTTAGATTAGGTCTTATTGATGCAAAAATTCGCGTAGAAGAACTTGAGATGGAGATTGAACGACTGGAAACCGAATGTGATGTAAAAGAGGCTCAGAAAAGTGAATTAGAGACTCGTATTCAAGATTTGAACAGTCGAATGGAACAAGTCAGTTTGAATTTAATATTACTATACAATAAGGGCTGGCCGAATATATCACAAAAATTAAACCAATCTGAACGCTAATTTGTATCTACTCAATAACAGCATAAATGCTTTATTTTGTATACCACATATCCTTTTTAAGCTACAAATTTTATTAGTTTCAGCAGCATTATAGATTTTATCTATGGCTATTTTCCTTCGATCTACCATCAGCGAATACTATTAATTATTTTATTAAGAGTATTGATACTATAATAATTGTTACAATACCTTTTTCAGTTTCAATCAGAGGATTCAAGATTAATTAATGATTTAACTGAAAAAATATCGATTATTTCTGCAACTAATACCAAATTAGAAGAAGAAAATAGAAATTTACAGACATCTATTAGTTTTGGTAAGTAACATATTAAATTGATAAACCAACCTAAAATTAAATGCTCTGACTACTTTTCTGATATTCCAACTAATCTTTATTTTCTTTTTCAATTATTTCAGAAAGTAAACAGCGTTCTATAGCAGAACACGAAATGACTTTAATGCGTGATCAACTTTTGCAAAATGCTAACCTTTTAGCATCTCCTGCGTTCAGTAGAAATGGCAGTATGAGACAGAATGGTAATATCATTAATAATTCTTTTAAAAATCTATGAAGTGTTACTGTTATTTTTTAGTGGCGAAATCAATATGAATTAAATTTATGCTACATTTTAGATAAATCTCCTATTGGTTCATTTGGTCAGACTGGTTTAGACGGACTATCAGGGTCACTGGGAGCAGGTTCTGGTGATTTAGACGAGATAGCCCTTATTCTGAGACAGCAGCAGATGATCAATGAGCTAAGAATTATGTACGGAGCACTTACGGAAAATAAGATATATATCAGTTAGAAAACGGCATGATTTCCAAAGAGTAGAAAAGCAAGTGTAATAATTTTGCATAGTACCCAAGATATACCCAGGTTTTAACAGTTTTTAACTTATACTACTTAGTTTCATTAATGTCCACTCTATACCTTTCTGCTGAAAATTTATTTGAATTGTGATCGTAATGATTATTCAATACCATTGTTTTATTTTAGCATAATCATCAATCATAAGAGTAGATTAGTGATTAAATATTAAAACATTTTTGTTAGGGCTGATCAATATCAGCGAGAAAATGAAAGGACGAAGAATGCAATGGAAGCTAATTACTTATTTGAGTCGTTGGATAAGAAATCATCTTTACGAACTTTGGATACATATAAGTTACAGGTTAGTTCAGTAAGTTAATAAAGCAGGAAATTTTGCTAGGTGAAACAGGTAACTTTAATAAAATTCAATATAGAGTGCTAGTAAAATATGCTTTATAGGAATTGGATTCAGCATATACTCGTATGAAAGCGGATCTGGAACGAATGGTGGCTGAAAAAGTTGATGGTGGCCTTGAACATGTGAACATTAAACAACTTTTTGATAAGATCATTGAGGACAACGATAGGTAATTTTTACTACGAGTTTTTAACTTTTTTTCTCAAAATATTTAAGAAATAATTCCTGTTTATTAGTCTTTATATTAAAGACGTCGTGAAGAGTCAGCAGAACTACGTGCTATGCTAGCTAGTCGATTTGAACGTCAATCAGTACAACCTTGTGGATCACCACGACCAGATTCAGGGCACTGGAGTGCTACCCATTCAGAAGACGGTAGTGCAGATTTAGATGAAGAACTTTGTCTTGAGAGACAGTGCAGACAACTGAAGGCCTTTGTTGAGTAAGTTAGAATTCTGATCATGTTTGTTGAATTTCTGTATACTAACTGTTGCGTATCGCTTCATTTAGTGCATATCGCGATAGTTTGATGATAATGTGCATAAAATTCATCAAATTGGGTTTCTTAAATTATTTTCAGTAATCTCAATCGTATCGTCACTGAACGCAACGAGGAAATTAAAAAACTAGAGGATAGACTAAGTGAAACTACTCCGTTATTTGTGAGTCCATTACTCATGCTCCACCTACCTTTTTTTAACTATCAAAGTGTAAATATATTCACTAAGGTATTTCATATCACTACATTTTTTGTTCCATTCATTCTTTTCTTGATCTACGTTCGTAAACGGGGATAATTCCGTTTAATTCTATTTTATTGTTAGGGAATAACTTAATTAATGATACTGCACTATCTGCAACGTTGGTTTCTTTCAAATAATGAATTTTCTAAAATGAAATATAGGATAGTAGCTGGCATATTTTTTCTTATGTCAAAATCAATTGTTTTACAATGGTATTGTTACATTTATAAATAAGATGGCATGATTAGATATCAGAGCGTTTTCTACTTTTCCTAGAGTAGTAGGTGAATAATATCTTATCTTACTTATTAACATTGATCGTTACCGATTAGTTTGTATTTTTAGTAATCGTATCGTTATCTTTTTATTCAGCTTTGATATGAGGCATTCTTTCGTTACGTGTGTATCCGGTTCAGTTCACCAATCATCGTAAAATATCCGTGTTAACGATTATATATATTAGTAAGACGTTCACTTTTCAGTGGATAGTGTACTTGACATAGTATCTTTATCTTGAGTTCTTTTTCCTACCAACAACTACTTATTTGTGTTTACCCGTCTTTATGGTGATTTAAATCACTAATTTGCAGTTTCTATTGCGTTATATATGACAAATTACTGTTATCATTTATTGCGCAAAAATGAGCCATTTAGGCAATCAATTTCTTTGTTTTCGTTTTATGTTGCCGTTTTTCGTTCACAGCTCTGCATTTTCTATGCATTGTTTTTTCGTTGAAATATACTAAGATAATAACCTTATTGTCACTACATTTATACTTGCAATAGGCCGAAACCACAATTTTGTTTATAAAACTTGCAACGTTAGACAACTAAATTCTCTAATAATTCCATATTATTATTGTTATTATTTTAGTTGCTCTTGTGGTTTTGAAATTTCACATTTATTGCACAAATCGATACGACTGCGTACCTAGCTAGCAATAATGTTGCCTTCCCACTAGTCTCATTCAATAATATTGCCGAAAGTTTGTTATTTTACCATCCGTTTTCCGTCTCATTCTTATAGATGATATGCGGCTGCGCAGCTGGCACAATATATGGCTGGCTAGCCGCTGTTTATAGTTAGACACAATAGTTTTACGATCCTCTACGTTAGCAAAATTATGCAGTTGTCATTCTTTTATTCTTCAGTTGAACTTCTGTATACCACTTTAAATGTAATAATACATTCTGGCATTATTACTAGTTTTTCTCTTTTAGATCTTATATATTCATTAGTCACATGTCGCTTTGACCACTTTAATTTTTAAGGTTTTCATACGAATTTTTGGTTCCATAATGAAAAATCTTACCTTATTTTAATAAATCACTTTTATTAGGTAATTCTTTTTTGAACTCACCAAATTTTTTGTATCTTTATTGTAGCTTAGTATACCTGAAGCTGACATTTTGGGGACCCTAAAAGTAATCTTTAAAAAGTATTTTGTGTCATTTATTATACGTAGTCTAAAGGTAGATGATTATTAATAGTGCCCATTAATATGAAACTTGATCCGTTAATTTCTAATATAGATTTATTAAAGATATCTATTTTGGCATTATAGATGTCAATTATTATTTAACAGTATTTATTAAATTTACCTGGTGAGATTATTCTGCTATAGAAATCTTTTAGTTGGATTGGCGGGTTTTGTGTTATATTAGAGATAATATAGGAGATACAACTGATAGTTCGTGTAACGGAACTCGACAATTGATTAAAGTGTGCATATGATGAATATTCGGTTGTATTAGTCATATATATATATATATGCTATTATATAATAATTATAATAACGTTAAACGTAAGATTTGAGGCTTGCTGAGTCTAGGTTGTTCTAATCGACCTCTAGTTTCTATGGAGATAATCATAGTACTCAAGCCTTCAATCAACCACTATATAAATGGAAACCTATTCAATTTACATGTATTTTATATGTATTTAAAACTCAGAATCTTAATGTTTATATTCCTAGAGCAATTGTGTAATTTTATTTTAACCACAGTTTCCTATTACATTTCCGCTGTGGTAATTTTCTTTTATACTGGTTCTTTGTCATGGATAATCCGACCTCATTATACGATTTCATACAACCATAGATGTTTTATGTTTAATGATCATCTCAAGTTAACGAAGTAATAGCTTTTTTTAGCTGTTCTAAAGTGCATTCATGGACTTTACATCATGAATACTTCCCTTAAATTTAATTTCTTAATAAAATGCATATTTTTTAATATTCTTTTTCTATAATATCTATTCCCTGGAATATAAATCGCTTGCCATCTCCACTAAGAGATGTCAAATATTTTTGTAATTTTCGAATATCAAACTTGCGATTTTGTTTTTAGTGTTGAATACTTGTTCCAGTTACTATATTTTCATTGACATCATATTTTGACAAATAGTTTCATTAATCCTAGCCATAAAGTTTATTGCGACTGCTTTTGTCGAACTATTCGTGCGTTTTTGCATGTTAATTGGGTCATATTGTTAGGTAGTAATTATGATTTAATGAGCCACCCGCATTTTCCGGTCCTTAACTATCTGAAGTTTTCCATGGTGTATCTTTATAAAACTAACTGAAATATTTAATATGGTTGATACAATCATGAATCGTCCTCCTGATTATTACTGCATGACATACTATGATTTTGATGATGACGAGCTGCAGAGCAGTAGCCATGAAAGTAAGGTAAGTAGGTGAAAATGTTTACTGTAGCTTTTTGACAAAGTGCTTCCATACTCAATCATCAATTTAATCTATGGAATAATGTGTGTCTAATTGATATCTTTTTCAGAGACTGTCTGATTGTACTGTAGAAGAAGCAATACGAGAAGTTCATGGACAACTCAACCATTTGGCTACTACGAATTTGGTAAATCACTTAGATATTAGTAAACTTAGTAATAAGTCACTTGGATTATAAGTACTGTTGGGAAATTTTTTTAGCATTGAATATATATTTTTCCACTAAATATATATAATTTGTTTATTGAGTTAATTCTGCTTAATTGGCAATTGTAAGAGCTAGACTAGTACTTAAACTCGAAATAAATATCGTAAATAAAATATTGAAAGGCTATTCATTTACAAATATGTTCGAAAATAGACCTAATGAGTGGTTGTTTTTAGAATCTTAATGACAAGCTTAGTAGACGATCTGAAGAATTAGCAGAGGTGCGTGCTCAGTTGAGAGGATATACCGGCGGACTAGGATTTTCTCTTGGTAAGTAATTTTTATTCTTGTAAATTCTCCATGAACAGATTTTCTGTTATTAATAATTAGATGGTTATTCCTAAATTCACAGATATTTGGATATTAATAGTTTTGAGGATTTTACTTTCTTATTATATCTGATACCTGATCATAATGTATTCATTTGTCCATATTTTAGTAGAATTTTTTACTAATTGTTTAGCTAAAGTGTAAAGACCTACATTTTAACAATTACAATAATTCTACAAACCATTGTTTTATATTTTGAACTAAAAATCCACATTCTTTAGATTGTTTAAAGTTAGACTTATTTTTGGACTCTAGGCTAATTTTAAATAACTTCTAGGCACTATTAACACTTCCTTGGCCATAATAGATCGTACAATGTTAAATCCTTCTAACCTTGTAATTCTACGTCCTGGCTTAAAGTTTTCTTCTAGATAACACACCGGATTCGGAAATTATTCGGTTGGAAACATTATCCAAAGAGAGTGTGGAGCACTCAGCTCTTCTCGAGGTTTTCAATGTACCCGAGTTTGCTCGAATAATTATTTGCGGTTAGCTATTTATTACGTTTCATAATTATTTGTTACTAAACTATTAATAGAATATTATTAAGCTGAAAATATTTTGAATAGAAACATTAGAATTTCAATTAGTGTTTTTCCACTTCAAACCACTTAGTTTAAAATATGAAAACGAGACTAACAATGCATTTTACACGTTTCAAATAATTTTGGAAGCGGAATCAGTTAAAAGACAGACAATTTCCTAAATGTGACTGTTGACTTATTATTATTAGTGACCTGGTATTTAATTATTGATATAACGACTGATGAAAAACGAAATGTTTAGCTGAATTGCTAATTAACAATTTATTTAAATTTTTTTGAATGTTAAAGAAATTCCAATATTTATTGAGAAAATTACCATTAAAAAATTATGCGGATAACTGTTTTAGATCTCAAACCACGTCTTGCTCGTCTATTAACCAAGTCATTCCCAGCCTATTTACTACTCACAGCGTTTCGTTTTCACGATCACACAAAAGACGAAACAGCTCTTACTGGTCTTTTTACAACAGTACATATAATGCTTAAAGATACAATCTCAGTTAGTACATCATTTAGTTTTTTTTAATTCTATAGGTTTAATAAAGTACTTTCTGTATTCTTTAGTTGATGCATTCTTAATTTTAGCATTCACATGATATGGATATACTATCACTGTGGTTAGTCAATACGTGGAAATTATTTAATTTACTAAGGCAATACAGCGGAGAGAAAGCTGAAGTGGTTAGTATTTAGTAGTTATATTTTCTGCCTCATTGATGCTACTTTACACTGAGTACTTCAAGGAATGGACTACTGGGAACACTGAAAAACAGCATAGTCACCGAATGCAATCATTTGATGTTGCCCCAATTCGCGACCAATTAAAACTTCGCGTCGAGGAGTGCTATCAAAGTTTAATGAAAAAGGCGATCGAACCTGTGCTTAGTCCAAAAATAGGTCTAGATAGTTGAAATGTTTATTTTTTTGAGATTGTTAGATTTTTATGTTATGTATGATTTTTCATCACCTTACTTTCTATTTTTTTATATTGGTAAATCTTAAAGTATTCATATTTTGAGTTCCGGGAATTCTGCAACATGAAAGCAGTTGTGATCTCGTAGCTATTAACGGAAAACAACAGCTTATTAGACAAGCAATTCGAGACGCATCCAGAAAGGGCCTTGATGATCTTCTACATTTTGTAAGTTTTTGGATACAATATGATTTATTTGCCAAGTTTTTATTTGAATGGTAATTATTAAGTCTTTACATATAGGTAGAGTTGTTACTAGGTAATATATTTATTTTATTCAAGATTATATCATTTATAACCTATTATCGTTTGTACTACTTTTAGCATATTATAATTTGCTTCATTATTTCAATGTCTTTGTTAACTATTTTAATTTTCAGCTAAACTTCATATATGAAAAACTAGACGTATATGGTGCAGATAAAGTACTGTTGGGGCAGGTTTTCGGTCAGATGGCCAATTGGATTTGCGCTCTATCGTTAAATCACCTTATGTTTCGTAAAGAGCTCTGCAATTTCGAAAAAGCAATTCAAATAAAGTACGTTGTCAGTTGCAGCTGTGAATTACAAAATATTCCTTTTTTTTCAGGCATAATGTAACAGAAATTCAGTCTTGGCTGCATTCGAAAGATTTAGGTATGCATCGGGATGCTTTGGATCCACTAGTGCAGGCTTGTCATCTATTACAAGTGAGACACTTTCCTTCAGTTATATATGAAACTAGCATATTATATCATCAAGAGTTGAATGCAGCTGAAGCAAGATTGCCTGTGCCAAAATAAAAATTCTTCAAAGAAAAGTTATGTGTAGTATATTTTCATATTTAAAAAATTCATTGAAGCTAAAAAATTAACTTTCAAACAAAGCATTTTATTATATATTAATTACTACTTGCGGTTAATTCAGTAAATTATTAATTAAATGGATATTTTAGAGTAGAAAGGACGAGTCAAATCTTGATACTCTTTGCGGAGAGATGACCAATAAGCTAAAACCTCGTCAGGTTATTTTACCCCACTATATTCCGTTTAAGTTCCCAAATTTAACATCGTATTTATAATTCGAAACTATCTTGAGCTAATTATATTTAGACTTGGTTAGGAAAAAAAGTAGTTGCAAGGAATTTTACACTTTCTTTTTAGGTGATTGCTATTCTACAGCATTATGCTCCTTCAGACGATTTTGAGGAACGTGCAATCGATGCAGATCTCCTTATGATGGTACAAAAGCGATTGAATGAAAGAGCAACTGCAACGGGAGAAGCTAGTGAGGATCAGGTACGTTATTCTATTGGAAAGTTTATTTTTGATTCTACTTTTGTATTTAGTTTATCGAAATATTGGGTTTTTTTTACTGATGTTGTTTTAAAGCCATTAATAACAGAACCAACTGATTATGATGGGTACTTATCTTCATCCATTTAATCTCCGACCGTTTGTTTACTCGGATTTCTCACTTGAAACTCTTTCTCTTCCCAGTTGGTTGCGTCTTCAGCAAGTATGCCGATTACTATAATTTTACTAGTGGACAGTTATATAACTATATCATTATAATTGATGTTCTTTTTAAGTTACTGCATAAGCCTTATATTGTATATTTGTTTCATTAGTGCGGCATTGTATTTATCTTAGGAAGGGATTTTTGTAAGTAGCTATAACTCTTCTGATGTTGTATCCACTTAGTAGAGTTTTAACTATTCTTATGAACTAGTTTAGGTATATATAGACCAATTGTATCTCATTAAAACTGTTGTTTTAATAGTCAGCTTATATCTATAATATTATAGAAACCGCATCTAACTAGTCAAATGACGGAATTTGATGGGTACACTAATGTTTGTGGTTAACATATCTGTTCTTGAGAAATTGTGTATTGTATAACTTATTGAAACCTAAGTAAGGTTTTGAGGATTCCTGACGATTGTATATTTTAAATTTTGTATGTATTAAGAGTACTTTAAGTAGATGTTTGTTTATGCCTAATGATTCACTTTTATTGATTGTTTAATATTTTTCCATCTCGGGATTGCCGCTGAGTGACGGTGTAACACTTGAGTTGGCTGAGTATTATTAGATTACCATTCCAGTGTGCAATTTCCCGACATGGCTAGGCATTTGCTTGAGTGTTTTAGAACATCAGTGCCTTCAAATAGTCTACAAAGTGTAAAGTTTGTAATAAATTGTTTTCAATTGTTGAGGTAACATCGGATTTGGTTTTTTTTGATAAAATATTCTGTGTTAAATGAGAACATCTACAACGAAAGAACATGAACGAGGTAAAGTAAGTGACATAGTATTTTTCTTATCTTCGCTTTCTACAAATTTTGTGCTTCGTGCACGTGATCAGTGTTGCGCTGTGTACCCTTGGGTTTCTATCTGGTTGCATGCCGTATGCTTGATGGGTATTATTTACAAATTTGTGGAATTGCACATTATAATTCTTTATATTATAAAATACTAGGAGATTTAAAGGATGTGGTAGTCTTTAGATCTACTATCATATTGGATGTGGTGAGCGACTTTGTGCATGCTTAAAATTTTTTTAGCAGAACGTTTTTAAATATTGTGTTCTTATTTATTTATACTTTGTTAGATTTTGTGATTTTAATAACTTCCTTTAGGAAAAATTCTTGTGGCTTTTATAATTTTAGTATAATCTGCCTGCTACATCTGAAATATTCAATTTAAATTTGGGACAATGAAAACATCTATCACTACATGCAAAAAAATGGAGAAATAAATTAAAACAATCATAGCTATGGTGTACTTTTTGCTTATTCAAAGTCAATAACATATATTGCTTAGGAAAGTACTTAATAGGAAATAGAAAATTATATTGTCATAATATATCCAGTAGCAGGTAACTACGTTTACATTGATTTTATTTTGTCTTTATATCAGAACAATCTAAGTGCAACGGAAGCTTATTGAAAGGTTTTTCTCCTTCAGCGATGGCAAATATCGGCAGTGTTGTTCGTGTTTGTTGAGACGATGCCAACTACAAAATGCAGTCTTTCAGTATTACGAATTTTTTCAACCCTTCTTTATTCACTTTTACGTTGTTAATATTTAACAGTCTGCTTTAATTTTAGTCTAAATATATAAAATAAGATTTCATCACATACACTATTATTCTAAAGTGCAACGCTTTAGCAAATGTTCTATGATAACCGAATTTGCGGAAAAATCTCTGGAACCCTATTTCGCATTAGTAAATACGGGAAGAGGAGGTATTTATTCAGCTGATTTTAAACGAATTGACTTATAAATTGGATCTAACATCTGTCTAAGCCTGATGTGTAATATGAATTACTATTTCAATTTTTGAAAGTTTCAATAGTATTTTAACTTCAGTATTAATATTATTTACGCGTTGATTTTGTAAACACATCAGCTGTTCTTTCGCTAATATTTTTTGATGAAATGAAGTCTCTGTCCACTAAAATAGATATAGGTTTTCTGGTGACCCCATTTACACAGATTTTGTTTTAAGGAAAATGATTTAGGTATAACAGATTCGTCATCAGTGACTCATTTACAATTCACCTTGGTAAACAAGACGTGGATAATGTGCAACCTAAAACCTGTCTTCAGATTTAGAAATAAAATATAAGATAAATATTTTTCATCTAGCTAATGTTTCACTTCTTGTTTGCTTTATAAAATTAAACTTACATTCAAAAATCTAACTCTAGTTACATATGAGGTGCCATTATTAGCAAAATCAGATTTTCGAAACTTTATTACTCTTTGTCAGCGTAAAAGAAGTTTAAATAACAATAGTTAAGATGCGAAGCCAAGACGTCAATACCGATTAACTAATAGAGTTTTTCGACTCGTAAAATCCAAATTTTTGATTACGAGTAGCAACTCTACTGTGTTAGCACACTACATTATTCTTCAACTACATAGTGAATGTCAACTTAATTTTTCAATTTGATTATATTATATTTGCAATGTATCTTATCATTATTTATTACTATCTTTTGCTACTTCAATAATTGATATAAGATAAATGATTTTTTAAATAAGACCTGCCTACAGAAAATCGTTATTTACCATGCAATTTAATTGCATCTTACTTTTCGTCATTCCTCTAACCTATGCCATCCGATGCTATGACTACACAAGCACCAATACTGTCAAGAATGGAATGCACTCTTGGGTTCGAAATTATGAAGAGATTATTATATTATGAATTTAACTGGAAACAGTAAGAATATGCCAACGTGAGAGATGAGGCATAAATTATTTGTGTACAGGTCGATTGTCCCTTCGAATCCCAGTTTTGTTTTAAAAGCCTATTGGAACAACGCGATTACAATGGAGATGTTACATGGATTGAGACTCGTAACTGCGGTGGTCCTAATTTCTGTGTGGTAAGGATTTTACTTTTTCTTCTAATTTCCTTCTGGAAAGTACTGTCCTCAAAAGTAATAATCTTGTCCATTCTAATACATGATGCAAGTGGAGATTAGGAAAACTTTTCTCGAATACTATTTTACTTAGATATTTCCCGAATAAGTAATTTTCGTTTCATTATTTTCATAGTAACTATAAGTGAAAACTGCAATGATGAATTTATTTGAGTATCTAGATTTTTCTATCTAATGTAGATTATTTCAGAAGGAAGGCTGTTGGGGAAACAAACAGGATAAAGCGTGCTGTTGCCGTAATGACTTGTGCAACTTCTCTGTCCCTAGGTATGGGCTCACCATGGTCATTGCTATTTTCTCATTATTTGCATTAAATTTGTAAGCAGTTACTGTTTCCCAATACTATTACCAGATCAAGTGCCTCATAGTTGTGCCAGCTACATATGTATTATCTTAAACCTTTAAAACCAATATCCGTATCTAACCATCGATATTTCTATAGAAATCCCATGAAACTTTTGATCTAGTTCATCCTTATATATGTTAATCAAACATTTTCCCACGAAGTGCACTTTAAAATGTCATTCATTTTTGATATTTCTGCACATAAAATTTAAAAATACATTTATTTAAGCTAATAATTGTACAGCTGATATATAAGATTTCTGATTTGATTAAATATTAGCACTTTTCCAGGGCCAGTTGGAATTAGTGCTAAACGCTAATCTATGTATATTAATTAAATATGCGGACAAGAAAATAGGGAAGAATTATAATAACAGATTTTAGCACTCAATTGTACACTGATATGATTCGTGGCAAGCACTGAGTGCCTTTAGCAATTATTGATTATGGTTGTGAAAGTTGACAGCTTGGAGATATTCGCATGAAAACATCCCGATAGTCGTTTTCGTATTTACTTTTTAATCGATCGGCGTTGAGGCAACGCAGCTGACGACCCTACAACCAGTAAGGGAACATTTTTCTTGTTCCATATAGCGAATTTTTCTTTTTGACGAGGAACCATTGGGTTTTTCCTATGTATACTGGACGGAAACAAAAATGACATATAGAACATAACAGATAGAACACCAAAGTATGGACAGACCATATTTGAGAACATAGCAGATAAGTAAAACATGGCATGACAGCGAGACGAATGTAAACTGAAAATGACATGGACAGCTTAATAGACATTCACACTTTGTATATCTTTTTAGTTACCTGATAAATATTTGAGCACATCTAGTGTCATTTGTATGGTAACTATAAATCATAGCTAAGAAGTAAAATTATTTGTTCATACCTTCTATGAGGATCATTGATGTAGCTAAATCTTCTCCATATGGATTACGAACTGTACAAAGGTACTCTCCCACATGGCTATTCTCCAGGAATACTATTGAAAGAGTTGAACTGTCACCAGTATCAGAAATTGAAATGCCACCCACACCTAAAAGTGAAAATGTAATAATAGATAAGTTATAAATTAGTATGTAGCATTGGTCAGCAACCTTTGAATTTTATACTTTGAAAAATTTTTTAAACATAAATAATGGGTTGAAATTATCCCGTAAATGGTTAAAAATATTATAACAAATTTCTCGGACTTCAACCTCCATACATTTCTAAAGTTTTCCCATAGTAATATATATCATACGTTTTATGAGTAAGTTTCGAGTTAATGATGCCACAAAAGTAAAGCAAAAGAGTGGAAAACCACGAATGCAAACAAATCGTAGTGATTCAGTGGTAGTTAGAACGTCGAAATGCAATTTATGACTAAACGTTGCAAATACTAAGAACATCTCTATAAACCATACGAAAAGTGAGTATTTTGGATTAACTTTCGGAATATCTTGACTGAAACTATTGAACATGTTAGAAATAGAACATATGTGCTCTATTTTTGATCAGTTATCGAATCTGTAGAGTGATTGTAGACAATTCTTAGTTTACAGGGGTTTTGAGAACTGAACATGGTTCAGATAGATTAGAAGATTTTTATAATAAATCTCTTCTTTAACCAATCTTTCCAATAAAAAATGTTCTGATTAGTATGAGAAAATATAAATACAAACTGTAAACCTTAGAACAGTACTATAGATATATGTATAATAAATTGCTATAACTTAAAAACACTAACCATCAACCAATTCATGGTCTCCTTTAAACCATCTGCATATCGGTTGTGGCGCCCCGATAAAGCGTGCCCGCAGCTCAGCACGCTGTCCAAGACGAGACTGTACCGAAACTGGTGAATGTGTGAAACGTGGCTGCATAGAAGTTGCGCTATAATGATAAATTTAGCTAAACTTATTGCATGATTTATAAGTTAATTACTGAATTATTGGACAAAGAGTGTGAGAATGAGTATATACTCTGTGGGTTCAGCAACGGTAAGCTCGATAACAGTTCTGGTTTGTCCGGCAACGTTAACTGCAGTTAGCGTATACTTGCCAGCGTCCATACGCACAACGTCATTGATTCGCAAAATGAATGAGTCTCCATCATTGGAGAACTAAAGTATATAATAATTACATAGTTTAATGCAAAGCAATCGATAAGTCTACAATATGGCTATATTTATTCTACAAATTATAATATGTGAACTGTATAGAGATTTTTGTTAATACTAAATACAATAAACTAGAACCTTATTACCACATATGGCTGATAATAAATTCATTATCCGAAAAATAGTAATTTTAAGGAAGAACTAAGTAATAAGTAATGTTGCTGAAAACAATATTACTTTATATTTTGAGGTTTTACTCACAGAATATTTTTCACAACGTTGAACACTATCTTGACCCTTCTCCCAAGTAAGAACAGGATCAGGATGGCCAAATATTCGTGCGCGTAATTCTACAGCTTGCCCTGGTGTTGCACGAACATTTGGTGTTTCAACCATAATGCGCGGAGCCTCTTCAGCTTCAGATCGTTCATTGCCTGAATATGATAGCGATGCAGTACACTGACCCCTATAGAATAATTGTATGACAAGACTTACTATTAATATCCAATTTCATAATGCAGCGTGCAACTCCCCACTGGTTTTTTGCTTCGACAGCATACTCGCCACCATCTTCTGGGAATGCATCTGCTACTGTAAGTTTAACTTCTCTACCAGTACGACTGTACTGGAAGGAAGACGAATCTGTTATAACCATTTTATTGCGTAACCACCGAATTTGTAGTGGCTCAGACCCTGTAATAAGTTAAATTTTACTGAAATGCTTAATAGGCATAATATTATACAAAATTTTAGTAAGTTTTTTCATTGAATCTAATGAGCAAATAGATTCACCTTGTACTAATTCAGCAACTAGCTCAATCCTCTCACCATCCATTGCTTTAATTATATGACGTATTTTATCAGTCCTAAAATAATTAGTTATCACATTTTGTTAGAATATTTTAATTCTGAAGGAAGTACCTGAACTGTGGTGGTATTCCATCAGAAAATACTGATTCCCCAGTATCTATATCAAGAGACATCTGAAATAAACAACATATTGAAAATATCATTCTCAAGCAAATAACAACAAACAATGATGGAATGAAAATAGGTGCTAAAATATTTTGAACATTAGAATAATATTTACTGAAATTTAAAGTTTCATATATTACGCAAATTTATGAATAAATAGACGTTTAAATTTTTCAAATTTTTCTTGCATACTTGAGTTTTTGCTTCTCCATGTTCATTCTTTGCTATGCATGTATATTTTCCTTCGTCAGTAACGGAAGCACATGTAAATTTCAATGTTGCACACTCGCCGTCGTAAGACATAATACACCTGGAGTGTTTCGAAATATTCCCATTGCGATAACCGTTGAAATTGGTGAGATTTAATTGCTTTCAGATTGTTTTATAGTATAATATTTCAAAAACTAATTTCAAAATATACCTATCTGTTTGGGGAAGAAGTGGTACTCCATTATGGAACCAATTAATGGATGGTGCCGGATATCCTGCTACCGAACACTCAACGGAAATAGGATCACTGGCCATTGCCTAAAGAATTATGATTATTTTTTTTTCAAATTTAATTGACTCTTTTTTTTATTAAGATTATATTTATTTCATTCTGATTGAACCTTTAGTTTTCCAGGAAGAACTTCAATAAAAATGGGTGCTTTCGGTTCTTTTCTACTTTTTCTCTTAAATTGTTGTACAGATGACTCATTTGATTTCTCAACTTCTACCTGAAAGTAAAAAATAGAATAAATAAGATAAAATTTAATAATTTTCTAAGTGAAGCTTTGTTACCTCAGAAGTACAAATCGTTATCCCTTCACTGTTTACAGCAGTGCAATTATAGAACCCTTTGTCGAATGTAGAAACATGATGAACCTAAGGATAGTAGTAGTGAATAGATAAAAATGTATATTATTTACACTAATATCTTTAAAATTTACTAACTTCCAGATAGTAGAAATCTCCGTCATTATAGATAGAATACTTGTTGCCTGTCTCTAATAAAATTCCATCCCTATCCCAATGAACTGTTGGAGTTGGATTAGCAGAAATAGCTGTTTTTAACCGAAGTGACTTGAATTCTTCCAAAGCCTAGAGATAATGCTATTGAAAAAAAGTCCAATTTATGCTTTACTGGAAGCCCAAATATTTTTTTGCTATTTTTATTCTTAAGCCTATATTATAAGTAAACTAACTTTACATCTCAAAACTGCAAACACTTTGCAAGAATTAATACAATATAACTAGCTGTGATCTAAAAATAAATTAAGAACTGAAATATTTTAAGTTAATAGTTACTAGTTGCTCACCTTTTTAGGCTTGGGTCTCACCATAAACTTCGGTCTACATGAGCGCTGGTTACGAATTTGGATAGCCTTTCGAACCTCTTCAAGTGCTGGAGCAAAACATATCCAAATAATATCAGTATCACTTAGAGAATTTGATAGTTCTTTCAAAGAACAAATATAAATTTTAAGTTTTTGTCTAGTTATGATTAATGTAAACAATAAATCGATTCTTATTGTTCTTACCAAGGTTATCTTGTTTTGATTCCCTCTCAGTTGTTAATCCTTTTTCCTCTTCCAGTATCATCCCGGCCAGAATTGATTCAGCCAGTCCATGAGCATCGGTTCTCGAAATCTTTGATTGACGATGTCGATGTTCTAGGAATATAACAAGTAAGATTATTGCAGAAAGAAATACTTTCTATTTATTATAAAGATGGTTATTTTGTAACGTACTCCTTCCGAGTTTACCAGCTACAGCGGCTGATGCACCTGCCCTTAACTCTAAATCTTCTAATCCCTGAATAAACACTGGTGCGGCTCCTTTCCTTTTCAGTTCAAAACGAACAGTAGAAGCAGATTTTTGAACCTAGATTATTTCTTATTTTTCTCACTACCTGCCTTTAGTTTTTTAAACTTTTATTACACGTATTAGTTTAGTTAACGTTAAACTGCAAAATATCATGTTTGAGAGGTAGACCTGTTCTTTGAAGGCAACCTTGGCTTGAACGGCTATTTCTGGAGTTGCTATTTTCTGTTGAAACTGAGGTGGTTCTGCATGTCTAGGTTCTCCCACATTTAGTGATCCAGTGGTTCGCACCAGACCATGAACATTTGAAGCTTCGGCAGCATAACTGCCCAGATCATTCAAAGTCAAACCGGATAGATGCAGCTCGCAAATCGTCTCCGATTTGTAGACAATCTAATAATACATTTTAAAGAGTAAATAATTACAGTAACCAGGTGATATTAGATAACAAGAATTAAATAAATTTGGGTTTCATATATACGGTGGCGCTGCTAATTAAAAGAGTGATAATGCATGTGCACTGGTATAAACTCCATAGCCTCTAGGTCTCTGATCTCAGTGGCTAGATAAAAGGCCTCTGAGGGGAGATAAGAGGACTATGAGGGCGTCCTGGACCTTATGCTATTTATAACCTATTGTGTATTCTTTATTACTCTTAAATAAATATTTACAATCGCCGAGTGCACTCTTTTCCCTTCTAACCATATAAAGATGAGTTCCGCTACACATTAAAAGGGAGTAGCCAGTCTGATCACTTGGCTACGGTTCACTCTTTTATACAGTGGGGAAAATATAGGATTTTTATGCTTAATTATATCAAATGTCATACAAATAATATCCATACGGTGTAAAATTTTACGTTGAATCTAAATCTATTCTTAAAGTTTAAACATCTCTATTATTAGATGAATTATATTTTCTGTATAGTCTGGTGCACAAGACTGCACTATTACCCATTAATCCGCAACGTCGTTCTACACATATATATGGTTTATATAACTTCAAATTATACAAATAGCCAACCTCAGTATTTATACCCTCTGTGACTTGTTTATCGTTATGATACCAACATAAATCCGGAATAGGATATCCAGTGACTTCAACATCAAATATAACTGTATCTTCCAGTGGAGTCCAGATATCTCGAAGACACCGGATGAAACGTGGAGGACCAGCTGGCTCATCGGATAATTCTATAAAGATAAATTCATCAAATAATAAGCACCATAAAATAGGAAAATTAATTGCTTTGAACGATACTTTTATAGCATAGGATCATATTTATTGAAGAAACCATTCAGATTTACCTCCAACAAGAAGGTAGCATTGCGAACTAGCTTGTCCATGGATATTAGTCGCTAGGCATTGGTATGTACCCTGTTGGTTTCGGAATACTTGATCAGCTTTCAATTCAGCAACCTATAAATATAGAAAGGTAAAGTAGACATTTTTATTGGATTTACACTATTTAATATTCACCTCTCCTCCACGACACTCTACCCATCCACTTTCTGCTGTTGTCAGACAGTTTGTATTCCCAGAATCATCAATATAGAACCATTTCAGATCTGGTTCTGGGCATCCACGTACCTATAAATATTGCTTTAACTTATATTAGAATTAAAATAGTTTAAATAAGTGCATAATCTAATTGTCACACCTTGCAAGATAGCATAACTGGATGTCCTGTTACCACTCCCATATCTTTCAAATTTTTAGTAAATACTGGAGATTCTGTCATAACTGGTGCAGTCTTTGTCCGCTCTGAAAATTTTATGTTTATTTCAAATGACAAATTCATAAAACATGAATAAACAGCTTGTTAAATCACTTACGGACAATGACTTGAGTTTCGGCCTCAATCTCTCCATGTGTGTTCTGAGCAACACAGCTGAATATTCCGCTTGTTTTCATAACTACACACTCTACAATTAGGTGATTTTCTCCATCTCCTGTCACATAGCTCTTATAGAGTCTGTTTGTTCGTAGGATTTCTCTTCCTTCTTTTTTCCAAGTAACTACAGGTTTTGGATCCCCTGTTGCTTTAGCTACTAGCTTAAATTGCCCTCCTTCTTGTACTTCTATCGTAGAAGCTGGCGCTCGAATGAATCGTGGTTTAGATTGAAGAACCTTTTTGTCTTCAACGATATCAGCGATAATCAAATGTGAATCAGCTCCTGTGACTTCAGCGATTGTTATCATGCAGTTTGTTGATTGTACACCTACTATATTTGTTGCAGAACAAAGGTATAGTCCAGTATCTTCACTAGTACATCCTAATATATAAAGGGAACACCATCCACCTTCTTCAAAGGAGAGTTTCACTCTTCGACTAGTTGTCAGACGTTCTCCATCCTTTGTCCAAACTATCTGCGGTTCAGGATATCCAGAAACTTGACATTTGAGAGAAAGATCTTGGCCAGTTAGGCCAGTCTTATCTTGTAGTTCCAATTGGAAAGTAGGTGCGCTTTGCATTTTGCTATCATATACTGTAACTTCACAGGTTGTTTGAGCAACACCCTTATCATTAGTGACGACACAGCTATAAGCTCCTGAATCGCTTACTTGACATGCATGACAAATGAGCTTCTGTGTTCCGTTTTGTGAAGAACTTAGCTCGTAGCGTCCGTTTGAGGTGATTCTATGGTCATCAAAATACCATGCGGCACACCCTTCTGGTTTAGCTGTAATACGGCAACTCAGAATGAAGTACTGGCCGGCTTCAGCAGTTTCATTATTCAATTGCTTATGTACGAATGGGGCTTCTTTTATGGATTTTCCTACGTTAAATTCTGTTGTTTCAGTTTCAATTGTAGTAGGTCCAATAGACATTTTGATGGTAACAACAGTATCACATGAGACGTGTCCATGATCATTCTCAATGTGGCAAGAGTATATAGCATCATCAACGCCATAAACTAGATCTGATATAACGAGAGAACTGCTACCATCTCCAACAGCTATAGTAATATTTTCTGATTCAGTTATTTCTCTGCCATTTTTGTACCACTTAACAGTTGGCTGAGGAAAGCCCTTAAATTCTGTAGTTATACAGATGCCTTCTTCTTCTTTTATATCTATAGATGCTGGGGAAGCAGTGATGAAATATGGTTTTTCTCCTGCAGAAAGAGTCTTTATTAATATGGGCGGACTGCTTTTTCCCCATCCTCGCTGGTTTCTACCGAAAACTCTGAACATATACTCTGTATTCTCGTGCAAATTCATTACAGAAAACGACGTTTCGGGTGTAATATCCACTTCAGTCCAATTTTGCTGATCTGGCTTTCTTTGTTCCACTTTATACTCGACTACTTTAGATTCTCCATTGTTTGATGGTGGATTCCAGTTCAAAGTCAAGTAATCTTTTCCCACTTCCTCACATTTCAATCCTCCTTTCGGTGCATCCGGAGTGGAATCTTCCTTTACAATCTCTATTGAGGTGTCTGGAGCCAGATCTTGTTTAAAAGATACGATAACTTCCGTATTTCTTTCGATTTGACCTTCCTTATTTTTGGCTATTATTTTGTATTGCCCTTGATCTTGAATATCTACATTAGTTATAATAAGCTGATGTGCTACTCCATCTCTTTTAATTTGAAGTCTCTGGTCATTTGAAACTGATTGACCATTTCTAAGCCACGAAACCTCAGGTTTCGGAAAACCAGTTACATCCGTAGTAATAGAAAGTAATGATCCTTCTTCAACAATAATTTTTAGTTTAGGTTCGACAATAAAATAAGGATGAACTAACGCAGGAGTCTGAAATTAATTTATGAGTATACTTTAGCATAATACTAGAATAACCATATAATATTCTATCTAACCTTCAGTTCACTGTTTTCCAGAGATACTTCGGCAGATGAATGCGCATCGCCAAATGTGTTCGTAATTACTACTGTGTAAGTCCCACATAATTCTTCTGTCACATGAAGTAACTCGAGAGAGGCCATGTTATCATCAAAAACCCTTGTTCGGACAGAATCGTTATGGTAGATAGCTCTTCCATTGTGCAACCAGCATACATCGGGTTTTGGAGATCCTCGAATTTGAGATGTCAAAATAGCAGAGTCTCCAACCTGAAATTATGCGTTTTAATAAAATACTCCGAAATTCATTTAAATCATCATTTGTACTGTTAGATATGAGAAGTACCTTTTTTACAATGATGTCTTGAATCTTCTTGATAAATATAGGCATATTGGAAACATGTTCGGAAGGGCCATTTGGCTCTTCTACAATCAAAAGTGCGCGAGATTCAACCGTGCCAAGTTTGTTTGAAACCTTAATTAAGAAAATGTGCTGTCAACGTGTATTAGTGGGTTATATATAATTACAAAATTTAAGGATGATTACCTTGCATACGTATTGTCCTTGGTGCTCTACCTCTGCCTCATATATCTTAAGAAAAGCAACTCTTCCGTCAAAATATGTTCTCAAAATTCGACTATCCGCAACAAGTTTTCCGTCATGATACCACTCAATCATTGGTACAGGTAGTCCATCTACCTCTACTTCAAGTAACTCGCGATTACCTGAATTACATTTTGTGCCATAATAATTTTTTTAAAGTAAACAGTATTAGTATATTGTGGTCCTATCTAAGTTATTTAAAAAAATACCAATGGTCACAGTCGCATCAGAAAGGGGACGTGTAATGACTGGAGCCCTGTTTTCTTCATGGATACTAAATAGTGACGGACTTCTACTACGGCTGCCACTTTGAGACGGGGAAAACCGAGATTTAGGTAATCCAACATCTTAATATTACATAAAAATTAGGCATGATAGTTTAGTCAATTTAATGTTAATATTGTCCTACTTACCTACAACTTTAACTACACAGTGGGTGAAGTCTTTGCCAAATCCATTTACCGCTTCACATGTGTACTCTCCCGCATCATCGGTGACGACATTCATAATATTAAGCCTTGCCACACCTTTTCTGTCAGTGTATTGAAGCATACGATTTTCAATTATCAACTTCAGACCATCCTTATACCTATAATTTGTAAATAATACATTTTATTTCCATTAGATACTTAGAAGCAACAACTTATGTATACCATATTATTGTAGGACTTGGTTTGCCTGTGACACAACATTCGAGTATAACTTCATTTCCCTCTACTGCTGAGATATTTGTCAGGAATTCTACGAACTTTGGCTTAGCATAATCATTGTCTATAGCTGCTGAAATGGTTTGTTATTATAAATGATTCGTGTAAACAAATTTGGTCCTCTATTTCTTCTCAGGAATAATCATACTTATAGTGAAAACATTTTCACTATGTAATTTTCATTAATTTAAAACCAATGAATTTTCGTATAAAGGCATAGTTCTAAATCTTAGCTGCTAAATATTTATTAGAGTCATATGAACTTTTCTATATTGGTCCAATAACAAACTTAATGTTTTACGAAAAAGTCATATTATGATATTTATTGACTAGTAGTATTTTTCACAAATTGTTTTAACATTTTTAGAAAATTAAGAAATGGTAAATAATTATCCTAAATAACATAAACCCACGTTTTATTTCCACGATGCTAACTGTGCGAGCGACTCCATGGATATTTTCTGCTTCACAAGTGTATGTTCCTGCATCTTCTGTGGAGGTAGATAAGACAGTAAGAGTGCAAACGCCATTCTCACATCGGCTTTCCTTGCCAATCATGTCAATTCTTAAAACCATAGTTAATCATTTTTCTGCATTTCATTATTATTTTGGATTTATAACTTACTTTATGAGTTCCCCCCCCCCATAACGTTATAACTCTATTTAAGTCTTTTTTTCATGAATGAAAAATCATCCTAAACTCTTTCATATTTAAATAATATCTAAAAAGTATGTACCTCTTGTCATTCATTAGCCACGTTATTTTTGGATGTGGAGTACCAGTAGCCACACATGATAATACCATTTCCGAGCCTTCCGGAACCTAAAATAATAATAAGTATTATTTAGTAAAAACATTAGTTGAACCTTTATCTACTTACTTCTCTTGGATTTGTTAAATGCATCCTGAATTTGGGTGCCTTTGAATCATCAATTTTTTTGCTTCTCTTTGACTCGAGTTCGTCAATTCGGATAAAACATCTCGTTTGAGCCATCCCAATATGATTTTTAGCAATACACCTTAATATATATTAAAGTTTTTTTAAATAAAATTATTTTTGAACAAATGCTTACTTGTATTCTCCGCTGTCTTCTGCATAAGCACTTATGATGGTAACTGAATATTTCCCTTCTATATCATCGTATTGAAGTCTATGCCTATTGGAGTGTTGTATTTCATTATCGTTACAGAACCTGTAATGAAATAATATTGATATTTTTGACATTTTCTACTTCGATTAATCTTACATTCTATTCTCTTCTAAAAATAACTTTTTCCCATCCATAAGTTATTAGAAAACCAACATACCAAACAATTTCAGGCACTGGGTTGGCGGAAATCTTTACATCTAGTTTAAGTAATTCTGATTCTTCACAACGGAAGTCAATGAGAGGAAGGTCAAAAACTGGTGCGTGCTGATCATCTTGTACCTCCACAGTCATATAACAACTGCTACAGCATTCTCCATATGCGTTCTTTCCGATAACTTGCCACTCACCTGTGAAATAGTGACTGTGATAAATGTTTTCCTAATAGGTGTTTAACACTAGTTTTTTCATGGTTCATAATAAGACATTTAAATTATATTAAAGTTAAATAAAGATAATCTAAATTACCTTTATCAGCCTTCTCTACCGAGAGGATTTCAAGTTCATAACGTCCTTTATCATGCTTTCTCATATAATTAGAATTATTTATATTTACTTGATTTCCATTATGGAACCACTCCACCGTTGGTTCGGGTAGAGTCGTGTTTGTCACGCAGAGAATTTTAGTTTCACCAATTTTTGCTGAACAATCTTCCAGTTGGTAATGGAAATTAGGTGGACTGTTGTATATTTTTTCTTCTTTTGTAACAATCGTTTCAGATACTTTTTTCTTTTTCGCTGATGATGATTTCTCCATTTTCACTTTCTTTCTATTCTCTTTTTCTGGTTTTACTATAAGTTTGGCTTTTGTCATTATTGATCCGAGCTCATTAATGGCATGACAAGTATAATACCCTTCGTCACTTTGTTCGATATTTTTGATAGTAAGTTCAGCAATTCCCTCCGTAAATCTTGAATCGTATTTATTGGACGGAACCAATAACTCCATTTGATCTTTGACCCACATGACTCTAGGGGTAGGAATGCCATCCAAGTCACAAGATAATGTAGAAATTAAATCTCCAACGTTTGATATGATGTCTTCCAACTGTTTCCTTACTGTAGGTGCGCATTCGGTATCTAAAAATGTTATAAGTTAGAATAAAAATGCAAAAAAATTACAACGACGAAGTAGTATAGGATGACTAACCGAAGGTTATATTTCTCTCAAATACTCCATCCATAGTTAACCGTCTAAAGATGGCTCCTTGCTTGACCATTCTTCCAATAGGAAGAAGATCATCAGACCATCGTTTTAGAGAAAGGAAATTTTTCTTTTGACGAGAAGGCACAGATTCACGGTCATTTGGACACTGCGTCTTCTGTACAGTTATAAGTTAATTCTGTAGTGCAAAAACTATAACATAAATTATTGCAACTCATTTTATGACTTTGAAATTTCAAATTCTGAAATTTTAATATGAGAACACGTAGTTAAAGAGCTGGAATAACGAACCTTGACATATTCCGACAAATCATTAAACGCAGACAATAATGGACCCTACAATTAAGACACCGACTTTTAAAAGACAAGAACACAGATACATTCTTTTTTGATTACCTAGTTTAAGCTAACAAATTCTTAACTTACAGTGATCCAGGGATGCCTGAGCGCATCTTGTACTGTCATTCTTCTTCTCTTATCTTTAATCATTAACCGGCAAATAAAATCCTTAATAAAATAATTTAAATGAGTTTAAAGACGAATTATTCGTACGCAAATAAAATTCTGTTACAAATATGAACCTTAGCAAGATCAGAAATATCATCCCAAGATTGATCATCGAAATCCCAGTCTGCAGCTGACACGTTGGCGAGAGTGTTTTCATCTGAATCACCAAGAAAAGGAGACAACCCCGAAAGTCTGAAAGTACATCGCATAATAATATTAATAAAGTTCTTTATAGAATAATAAGCCTACAAAATATAATCATCTTACAGAACATATGAAATAACTCCAACTGTCCACATATCGGTTGCTAGGCTGACTGGTTGATAATTAACAACTTCAGGAGCACAGAATTCAGGGGTTCCAAACAATAGCTTTACAGATTTGTTTGAGTCGAGTTTGCGAGCCAATCCGAAATCTATTATCTTTATTTGGCATGAGTTCTTTGATTTAAGAAGGATATTCTCAGGCTGAAAATTACATTTTTATATCGATAAAAGATATCCATGTTTATGCTGGAATACAAACCTTGAGATCTAAATGAACAATTTGATTATTATGCATATGTTGCACTCCAAGCAGGATTTGGTGCATATAATCCCTGACTTCTTCTTCACTCATTAGAGTCTCATTTTCCACAATTTTTTCAAAAAGTTCTCCACCCGAGACACTAAAATACTTTTGAAATTAAAAAAAAGAGTTATATTATTTCTTAAGACAACTACTCACAATTCTTCAATAAGACACATCTCGTTTCCGAGATCAAATGCTTCATGAAGATGAAGAAGTTTGTCGTTATGTAACTGGTTCATAATTGTAATTTCATGAATCACACTTTCTTTCTTAACGCCTGGTCGAACCTAGGAAAAAATATCGTACCAAATTCTGAAGTCTCTTATATGTGATTATAATTGTAATGTTTCTTCTCTTACTTGCACCATCTTAGCAGCCCATGTTTTTCTGGTTGCTTTCTCAATGGCCCGATAAACTGTTCCATATGCACCGCGACCTAGTTCTTCGCATATAATATACTAAAAATATAAAATAATATTAATATTAGTAATACCTTTACACAAAAATTCAGTTTTCAAATTTACTAATAATTTTCAACTAAGCATAATATAATCTACTTTAGCTTGGAGATCATTGGGAAGTCGAAGAATATCAATCGTTTTGCATTTTTCAAGTTCCACCTTCATATCAAGCTTATCATAATCCACAAAAACTTCGTCTTCATCTTCTTTCTTTTTTTTCTTAGGTTCTTCAATTATACGAGAAAGGTCCTAAAGTGTTGAGTTTACCATACTTTCATACATTTGAATTTATTTCACTTTTTTTGTAAAAAAGGAAAATACCTTAAGTGATATAACATAATGCTGAAACTAACTTTAACAAAAATAGGTTCTGATTCTTCAGATGAATCAGATTGTCCAAATGCATTGTTTGCTTTGATACGGAATTTGTAAGTCTCTTTGGCTACCAAATTGAAAAGAGTGACGAATGGCTGTGAAGTAACTTCGGCCTTTGACCATATCTTATTTTTAATCTAAAAATGTACTTTGTTTTTAAATGTTCATTTCACCTAACTCAATATTTACGTTATATGTTACATATTATATATCTTAACTATCTAGTACCCACCGTACACATCTCCACAGTGTAATTTTTGACTGGAGATCCTCCATCTTGAGAAGGTGCTGACCATAGCAAGCGGACAGAATCTAGATTCTGATCCTGCACAGATGGCTTTCCAGGTGGACCAGGACGATCCGTTATCTATTTTTAATTCAACAACTAGGTTATAAGGCATTGTAAAATCTATAAGAATAATAAAATTTCATATAAATAAGTTAAACGAAATTCGATGTTTATACATAAATTTATAGCTTGAATTATTTTACAGGATCATTATTCCCTACTCAAATAGGATATACAAATGAGTCATTTTTGCGAAAACACATTTTGGCTCAAGAAAGCCAACTTTTTAGCGAAGTAATTCAGCACTTCGTTCCGTAAGAAACACGATTCCCTTGGGATATTTAAGGAGAGGAAGTTTTACACCTTACAGCCAAACATTTCAGTCATATCCAGCTACTTCATAACAATTTCCTTTATAAAGATGTTATTTGATTAAGTATTAATTTATAAGTATTATCACTTTATGTTTGAGGCTGATGTTAGTTTATTTCCAGAAATATCAGGTTCTTCAAATAAACTTCTACAGAAGCTTAACGTTCAGATGGTAATCCCTACGGTAAATATGATTGTTTTTTAAACTCATCTTAGCCGAACATAATATCCACTTATTCAATTTTCTTTCAATAAAACTTTAAAAAATTAGTCTATTGTGGAATTTGTAGGCAAGCAACGGAATGTCAGCAGCGTGAGTTTAAATTCCTAATATATTTTTAGTAGTATAACTAATTGTAAATTTCAAATTTTCAATTAAAAAAAACTGACTTCTAATGTTAGTTTCTGCCTAACCATAGTGATTAATTTACAACCTGTTTTCGAATATTTTATTTATAGAAAGATCGTGGATGTGTATAAATAACAACTAAAAGTGTTCACCTGTATTGCGATAGGATAACTGTCCTCTCCGCAATTATTCCTCACTTTTAACGTATACACTCCTCTATCCGATACTTCAATGCCAGAAACTGTCAGCATTGTGTTTAACCCGTCGGTTTCCACCTGTTATTTAATTGAATTTAAAGAAATATTGTTACTATATGAAGTTTCTCATAATTTTCAAAACTTTCTTTAATGAAGTTACCTTAAATTTCTCCGAGTTTATAATGATTTTCCCATTGTTATCACTCCATTCAGCCGTAGGAGTTGGAAAGCCTAAATTCACTTTCATTGTCCCATTTAACTCGTACTGAACAAACATATTGATAATGTATCAGTATTGTCCTTCTAAACAGTACATCACCATACTAATTAAGTATGATATTTCTAAAACAATTCGTTGTATTCTATTTCTAGTGAAATTATTTTTCATTATACTTTTAGCCACTGAAGTAATTATCCAGCTTTACTAAAAAATTGAAGTTTTCATGAGCATTAGGTAAATGCAGATCATGAGAGCAGTGTCATTCGATAATTTGTGCCTTCTATGAAATCCAACACGTTTCATGTCAATAATTGAATCTCATGGGTAGTTGTACTATAAAATAATATACCTTAAGTATGATTTTCCAAGAAAATTTTTATTACCTTACGCACTAAATAATGGTTGAATGACGAAAACTATATGTTAATTATTAATAATTCCAGTGAAATTAAGTATACTATAGAATACATCAGTTCGAAGCCATCTATGGCAATCCTTCCTTCTTCAGTTCTTTCTTCTTACATAGAATTCAGTTTAAGCGACCACTTCTCCTTTTTTTGCTTCTTCCCTCCGGTCTCATTTGAATTCCTCCTAACTACGTCCGTTTCTCCGTTTGTTGTCGCCGCGCGAATCTGAGTGGGCGTGGCCTTTGCGGCGAACGCCATCTGCAATTCATACCGCCAACCGTTGATTTTTAATTGAAATACTTTCGTATTCGGAGAAAGCACCAGGTGTTATTTATCAGAGCTGAGCTGATTTATTATCTGAGCATTTAAAGCAACATTCCTAATAGTCTACCAATTTGTATGGCCGACGGTCGCAAATAATACCGTTCAACTTTAAACATGCCGACAATGTAAGTATTATTCCACTTTTTGTTTACAATTCAGTTTTCAAGATAATAATGAGCTTAAAATGTTTATAAATTACCAAAATACCACTAATGAGAAATAAGCTTCTGTTTTTAACGCTAGTCGAATCCATGATTACTCATCTTTTGGGTGACACATTCTTCTTGATATATGGCGTGTCTCCTGTTTTGGAAAGCTTATGAATGTTCCATTCCTAAGACTTATTTAAATGTGCAGATGTCCATGTTTTTGCTGGTTACCATTTATGTGATACTCGTATTTGAATTTAACACCTCTTGAGTTAAGTTAAGAATTTCTCAATATTGTATGTATATATGCTTAGTATCTACTTGGGAAAGACTATGTAATAACACTATGTTAAGTCTCTTCTAACTCTCAAAATATTATGGTCTTATTTGACTGTCAACAGTGGTGACTGTTTTAATTCGTCTAACAAACAGTTGTTGAAGAGCAGTCTAAAGGATTCAAGAGAGGAGTTCTAATTGATTTGTGTCTTAGCACTTGACTAACATTAACTAATAAACAGAGCTTTTGCTCAAAACAACCACTGTTTTATTTGACTCTCTAGTTAGGCATTTTTGGCTCTATCAACTAATTCAAATATCACGCATTGCCCTCTGGTTCTTTCCAGGTCTCACTGATTTTTTCTCAACCAGAAGCGTTGTTAATTGGTTCTGAAAGCTCTGATAATTGAATAGTCGTGCCCTAAACTGATGTCCAGTATATCTTATTCGGGATGTAAAAATGACGATAGAAAAAAAAGCAAATTTTATTTGATATGTAGGCGCGATTACTTTATACTTAATGCTTTAGAATCTTTAAATAATAAATCTAGTATCAGTTACTAACTATAGTAATGAAAGGAAAACACTTAAAAAATATTACATACATCTTATAGGAAACAAATAGTAATACTTTCTAATACATAAAATATGGAAAGTTCCATGGGAATGTGCTCTGGAGAATTATGCTTAAAATTTCTTTATCAATCGTTGTTTTTTGATAAAATTCTCCATTATTTTTACCTCAAAGCGGATGGGACATTGCTAGCTTGACTGCGTTTAAGGTTTCGGATACAACTAACACGGCGAAGTGTTAGGTAGGCGAGCAATTTTCCATTTAATAATATTATATAGTAAAGTAATTGGAAAATTATTCATCTAATACTTGAAAAATAATAGACATGTAATATAAGACATTCTTTAATTGGTATTTGTATGGCTTTCCCCATTTCTATAAGCAAATTGTGGATTATAGCATAATCGTGTTTGTTTAAACATTATTTTAGAGCATCTTATGGTGAGAAGTTACTTTGCAAAGCTTTGTACTTCCTATTTCCTTTTCAATTTCTACCACTAGTTGATAGTTTAAAAGAAAAGTAAATTATTGTTATTACTAGGAAGAGACGCGTCTGTCGCAGGATGAGACGGACCTAGATTAAATAATCTGCTGCTGAGTATGTCCGTTTTGATGATTATGTTTTTGAAAAGTATAAACGAATATAACTTTTAAAAAAGGTGCAGAAGCGATTTTGTGACGTGTGAACGCTTTTGCGTTTCGTTTATGCAATGATACCACTTTGCAATTCTAATCATTATAGAAATGGCTCCGAATCATATTTGTCGTGCTAATCAACCAGAAACTTGAGTATATAATTTGTGGCCACTACTTTCAATATTACAAAATTCTTCATGGAAGTATTTCTAAAATAATTGATATAAAATTACCTTAGAATCACACTTATTTTAAACAATTAAATATCCACTAGCTACTCAGTTGGATTTCTTATTAGATATAAACGATCAAGACATGATAAATTGAAAAAAAAATTTTATGCGCTTGCTTATTAAACTTCTCCTATGTAATATAATAAAAAATGACTCTAATATTTCCCCCATTTTTCTTTAACTAACTTTTGATTAATGTGAAACCAATCATAGGTGCGCGGTTTCCTAATCTTATTTTTCCATACACTCATTTAAATTGTAAAATGAATATCCGTAAAATGGCATCGCTGTTTAGTTCAATAATATCTATTTGTAGTAATAAAATTTTTCTTCAAGACTATCATATAGTTACTTACAAGTCAGTCACATTTGAATACGGTAAAATTATTGGTGTCCCATGGCACCATCGTGTGGTACGCGTACGCCGTTTTGTTTTGGAACCCAGCCATAATTATCAGCGATAATCGCAGACAGCGGTCTATGCAGAAACAGAGGAATCGAATACCCTAGAACAGGACAATCATCTAGACAACACCCGTAATGCATACTTCCAGGTACGTCCTTGTTACATTATTTCATTTAAAATTTGTACGGTTCGTACGCTACTGATGGCAACTATTATTTACCAGGAGCTTTTAATCTACCAGCACAGCAAAATGACTGAATGCTTAAGCCTTTACTTCCTCCTAATTAGTTGATATGCGCATATTTTTAGGCACCATTTTTATTACGTCGTGTTTTTCTGCCGTAGATATTAGTGGGGATGATAATTTTCTAAGATTAGTGATATCCTCAGGTATATAGATGGAGTACAAAGAATAAATGCATAATTTAACTACCTTGTGTACTCAAATCGGATATGTAAGTAAAATATTGTTATTCTGTGCAATGGTTCATGAGGTAATATGTAGGTAAGTAGAGTGACTGATCAAACACCTCAAGTAGACTCTTAAAATCCTTGCTTCTCATCTATTACAAAATTACCGTGCTAGACATTTTTCTAATATCACACCAACGTGTGCTCTGTCAATCAAACGGAAATGTGTATTTACTAGGTGGATCCACTATATCATGACGGTACCATACTGGTAGCTCATGCAATAGAGGTATTACTCTGATTACATCTTAAATACTTAAAATTAGATAAACATGTACAAATACACTATGCTGATACCGTTATGCAATACTAGATACTGTTAAGTCCTAAAAAAATTTTTTAAACGTTATCCTAATCCATTTGTTCTTCCACATTTTATCTATAACTCTTTTCTCAGTAAATTATGTTAACAGTTCAAGTAGAATGTGGGCATCTCCATGATAACTAGAAAGGTAACAAATACTGGAACAATTCCAAACAAAATGCAAAATAAAAGCAAATGAAATAGAGTTAATTATATCATCAAATGGACCAAATGAGGCCGATAGTTCGTTGGAGTATTAAATCAGTCTTTCGAGAAATTTTTTCATAATTAATGATGGCAAAATGGATATAATTTAAAAACAGTTGATACCGCAAAATGTAAAGTAGTATGAAATGAATAAATAGTTTTTGGTTTGACAATAAGAAAGACAAAGAAAACTGTTTTCCATTGATAATTACCCACCATTCTAAAACGCAAATGCCCCTGAAACTGACACTTTAAGGTGTGATATCGATTTTTTTCTCGGGATTATGGTGCTAATAATCAGCTGATTTTAGCGAAAGGGAATATATTATTAAATTCTGTAGTTGCCAATTATTGCTAGTTTACCAGTGTTTGGTAGAGCCAGAGACGTTCCTATCATAATTTCTCCTAATAGTCACGCGATCGTGTTTTTTCAGTAAAGTGCTAACCTTGTTTATGAATGCTACCAATTTTGAATTTTCTCGTATACTTTCTTTTTGTCTCATGTTAGAATCCCACTCTAGAGGAGGAAATCTTTTCAAGTTATCGCAGCACAATCACCGCACCCAACCATCTAAAATTAA
Organism: Heterorhabditis indica; assembly: GCA_020740425.3. NCBI lineage: Eukaryota > Metazoa > Nematoda > Chromadorea > Rhabditida > Heterorhabditidae > Heterorhabditis > Heterorhabditis indica. The sequence continues at coordinate 200,841 of JAJAVP010000033.1, read as the reverse complement.
CTCTGTATTTGCGTTTTAGCTACTTAATTAAGATCGTATTACATTAGCGTGAAAATAAGATCACAAGTCATTTTCAGGTGTACTAATGTATCTAAGTGTCTGTATAATTTTGTATGTGCTAAGTACTACTTTGTTTTCCTATTATCCTCTAATTATATATTTCCGGATGCATTACTTCTATATCGTTCTGCTACATTTATCTTCGCCATCTTTTTAACTACGCCTATCTTTACCTTGTAATTTATCCATTTTTAATGATAATAGGCAGATCAGAAGATCACAAAGTATCTTTAGAAGAATTTAATTATCAATAACGCATTCTACCCTGGTTTATTTATTCTTAAACTTATATCTACTTTGTAGTTTAAATGCAAAATCGAGTTCTCAGTGTGTTTCCTCGATAGTGAACGCGTTACAACTTTTTCGCATTGCCTTTATATTGATTTTGATAGTAAAACCAAGCTCATTTTTGCTCTCATATAATATTTCTAATTCTATAATCGTTTTCACTGTCGACTAATAATTGATTATTGGTGGGGGAAAGAGAAGTCGAATATTTGGAATGATTCGCGCCTCGCGTGCCTCGTACAAAACGCAACCAGGAGATGGTCAAGACAAGGAAATTGACACATTCGATTTGTAAGTAATTAATTGCAGTACTTTTTTTGAATAGAAAATTATTATCACACTTATAATGACAGTTGTTGCAAAGATTTTCGGAAATTTGAAACCATTGAGCTCATAGTGATAAGTGGGCTTCAATGTTGATCATATGGGGTTATCGTAGATTTAGACCAACTTGAATACAAAAAGTAAAACTTGAGGATGAAAGACAATACTTCACACAAAGTTAACTACTATATGATTAAGCTGCAATAAACAGTATTGCTGTATTACCTATCAAATTTGAGTAATTTTATGAGTAATCTTATTGACTACCCAATTGTATCATGATGTCGCTACCTTCCTCTGCCATTGCGTTGTTTATAGAGTACCTAGTTCTGCGATGAGTTGTGAAGTGTGACAAGGTAAGTAGACGAAAATATGTCAAAAACATAACCACAGGGTTTCCAGTATCGCTTTGTTGTGTTCACCCTCACATATCCCCTATCTCCAGCTTTTATGTTATATTTAGATTACTCATTACTCAATTAACTATGGAAAATGAGAGAAATTAATGTTTTTTTCATGAAACTTTTGGTAATAGAGCTGTGTTCATTATAATTAGTTTATTATCTGGAGTACTTAAGTATGCACTATAAAAATATCTATTATTGAAATAACTGTATACCAGTTTCCCCTACAATAATTTCAAATAGATAAAACCCTATAAAATACTTCCTAGTTTTTATACGAAACTGGAGTTAAACCATAAGCGTATCCCTCTAACACTTTTATCTACATGTGCTCGCATTTCTGCCTAACAGTGCTCATTATTGCTGCTCTCGAGGGGGGCGTCGTCTTCTCGATGACCTCGTGTACAAACAAATATCTCTACTCAGAACGTCGTTTCGCGCCTCAGGTTGGTCTAAGCCTAATTGTATTCACTTAGATTATTTTGGTTTTCACTAATCACAAGAATACCAATATAGTTATGCTAAATTTTGATCCTCAAAATCATTCTACGATTAGTAGGAATTCTTGTATAGGGGTAATAAGGCCGTTGAAACTTTGTGCACAACTACTTGTTATTTATTTATTTATTTAATACCGATAATAACCATTTGAGCGAGTTTTTCATGGGGATATTACAGCAGCAATGCATAGGTTAACATGTATTGACCTTCTTTGCTCGAGACATTTCTTTACGCTTCTTCCTATCGAATAATACATAATTTAATATATGGAATGAAAAGGAATATTTTGGCGTGTTAATCAGTTATGATTTGTGTTTGTTAGTGTTCTTAAAGTGCCATTCTGGAAATATGTGTAATAAATGTAAACATCCTATAAACGTCATTAACAAAAGAAGTGAAATCGACATCACTATAAATATCTTAAAGGTAATCTTAATATCTATCGATATTGGTAGACGTTATTTTCTCAAATCTTCCTGGGCAGCGGTCAATCACTAGAAAAAACGTTATCAATATCCCAGGGAAGCCCTTTTAGCATTATCACTATACCTAGTAAATTTCGATCTGCCACTGGCGCTTAGCAAATTCTCTATTAATAGACTACAAAATTAGTGTTTACTATGTAAGCGTATTAGACTGTGTTTTGTTATTGAATAGTAGAAAGTATTAGATTATACACAACATGGGAGCTCTCATTAACGTCACAGATTCAACTCTAATTCATGATAAAGGCAAAAGTGTGGGTCACTCTTTTTGTGACATGGTCTGCGCAGTTAGAGAGCAATCTCTGCCTCCGCCTACTAATTTCTCGCTCACTAAGCTTCCTTCGTTTTGTGCAGTGTGTCTACAGAGTGCGGTGCCCGATCAGTGCCACTTGAGTCTGGACGGGTATTCTCCAAAATACTTTTTTAAAGTGGTAAGTTTATTAAGACTCGATTAAATGATCTATTAAATTATACAGCAGTAAAAGTACCAATACTACTCAATTGATCATCGAACATTAATTACCTATCGAAATAATCCATGACGTAACCATTTAATTTAGCGATGTCTGATTCTAACTGCTTAAATATAATTTAAATAATTAGTTGGATCTCCAAGAACTGCATTATATTCTTGCGCTGTTTAAGTGGTGAGAATGTAGAAACTATAGTTATTACTACTGCCGATTAATATTTTCCTGTTGATAATATTCCACAAAAGTCCTACATATATTCTTTTTAAAAATCCAAAGCAATTGCATATGTGCACTCTTAGTCATGTCTTGTAGCATGATTACATGCATGGGGTGAATGGAGAACCGCTTATTTGAAGAAAAATCTGATAGATATTAAAATTTCCTTATGGGTAATATTTTTTCCTATTTTAATTACAATGGGTAACTATTTTTAAAGATAGTGTTTTGTACTCATTGGAAAAGTATAATTGCTAAATTACGCAATTATATTATTAATATCTACCATTAACATTTGAAATAATTATAGTTGGACAAGGGTTGGATTAGAAAATCAAATACTAACGTATACTTCATTGCTCCAATAAATAAATCAATGAAAACATTGATGACTCTGAGAAAGTGCTTCATAAAACTGAGTTTATACCTCGCCACGGACTAAACATTGGCTTTTTAGCTAATTTCGTAGATGTCAGCTGATCTTTATAACACTCCGGTTTTCTACTAATTTCTACAATTTATATTTAATTCTGGATTTATGCACAATAAACTAAGTAGTTATATTATAAATTCCTATGGACCTAGCTAAAATTCGTCGTTTAATTATGTCTATATAGACAGCTTCCCTAGCGAGGCTTGAGCCGAAGGCATATGCTAATCGGACATTAATCTAGCCTGTTTTCACCTGAGAGGAGGTGCCATCGATCGCCGGCGCCCATATATCCGACAAGGTGTGTGAGCGGATCTGTTCCCACACAGATCAGCCGTCGTTTGCCAGCTGCCTATCCGTTTGAGCCTTGTCGAGGCGCGTCGCCTGTTTCCCAAGCCTTGTGGCTCTCTCCCCATCTACCCTTGCTTTGTCGCTATCCCACGCCCCAACGATCACGCCATTTATTGCAGTATTACCTGCCAAATATGCGTTTTATTCATTAAACGCTTTGTGACTTTCAATCGCTCTCCTCGTTTGTATTTTCCGTAAAAAAATGGCATGTGCTAGTATCAGTTACTCAGCATTGGCCTACAATGGACAGTAAGTAATTTGTTTATTATCATCTGATCTATTACTCAATATGATAATATTTTAATACGAAATAAAATTATTTTTTCATACATAAATATATTTATTTATTTAATTTTTCCTGTTTAGCTATACTTATTCATACTCATAGGTATGATATAGGGAATTTAATTATTAGTATCTTTCGCCCACGTTAGTATCGTATGTCTGGACTTAATAGGTCTCAAGATTGGCTCAATGGCAGTTCAATGAAGGACTAAGAAGCACAGAAATTCACAGAATTTCCGAATAGAGTGGCCGTCAGAAAATCTAAAGGCGGGGAACATGCTAGAATAGTGCATTCCCGCCCTCTGCTCTTTCTTGCTCTTGCAATTTCTCACCGGCTCGACAGTTCGAATTGCGACCTGCGTGTAATTTGAATATATTAAGCGCTGATGTGAAATTAATGACAGCCCCGAAGGTCTCGATTTGTCATCATCGATCGATAGAAGTGGAGATCTCTGAATAAAATGGCCATCGCAATCTCCCAAGCGGTTCTACAACACCGCAGTTCTATTCAATTTCCTGTTTCTGGAACTCAATCAGCCATGAAATTCAAAAATTACAGGGTCACCGGCAACATGATCAGCGGGTAGGTACAATTAGTCCTCACTTTTTTTTTGATACAAAGAAGCGTGTGAAGCTTTAATGCTTCGGTGGTAATAGATTAACTGCAAGTTCAATATTTTAGTTTTTGCATGTAATTAACCTCATTTTTTATACCGAACTATAGTCCAATGTATGCACTTTTAATTAATATGGATGAAAGCTTTCACTGCACTGCTGATTGCGGATCTTCTTTCTTATTAATATTTCTTACTAGTGATTCCCCAGCATGAAATGCAGTGTTTGTGCTCTGCTATGTATATTAAAAGCACATTTTTATTGAAAACCACATGTGTATTGCAGGGCCGCCCAACAGCACAAGAAACGGTTGGTTCCGCTGCGGAAGACAGATGCAATGAGTCATGCGGAAAGGAGAAATGGTCTCGTCCTAGACGATGTTTGGCGCACTGGTGGCAGCGAATGTTTCCAGGTATTTCGCACGATCTTTCCTTCCCTACATCTCATGAAAATGACGTTATACTCTGATAGAACTTGTGTTTACCCATATCTCGAATGCCTCAGCCATCTAAGCCACTATTTGTACCAACTTCCGTTGGAATTAGGCAGGCGGCTAATAGAACTAGTGTTTTGGCACATTGACAGCGATAGATTTCTCACGCTGAGAAAACAAGAACCGACATTTAGTGACTTATTTCATGAAAGCATGCTCAATATGCACTTTTATAATATCTACAGGTCATTCCTCCTGGAGGAATGGGTCCTAATGGAGATCCCCTTTTTCTACGACTCAATATTGGAGGTTCTCGGTTTATGATATTGGTCGATGCCTTATTACGAGCCGAATCTTCTGGTTTTCTTGCTAAATTTGTGCAATTAACACATTCTGCTAGATTAAAGGTAGGATATGCCAAACATGATAGTATGATTTTGGAATAAACGTTTTCAAAAAAGAGAATAATTAAATTTGACATAAACTCCTTCAGGTAGCGGATGCTTATCTACAAGTTGATGATTCGTATTACTTTCAAAGATCACCAACTGCTTTCGAGGCTGTATTTCAATATTATGCTACGGGTGTCGTGCATAGACCATCAGAGGTTTGTTGCCCAGATTCTATAATGAAGCTCCGAAATCATAGACGTAAATCAAAAGAGCTTGTTATCTTTCTGTGAACACATGACCACTTCGTCACTCCAGTGTACCCAAACATTTGATTGCTGAAATACTCTGCCCAGCCATCCGTCACCATTTTTTGTAGGGTTAATATGTAGTGATAAATAACGTTCTTTAAAGGTATGTCCTGCTTCGTTCCTAACTGAACTAGACTTTTGGAGAATTTCTCATCAACATGTTGGCTCTTGCTGTGCAGATATCGTTCCTCAACCAAAGCCAGATGATAAAGAAGAAGAAAAGGTAAACTTTAGTTAAGGATATATATAATTTAGAAAATAGACTTTCTTAAAGAACTTATTATAGAATTGTACGTAACTAATCTGTTCGATTAATTGTTACCTCCAATAGGTTGACGATACTACATTCGATAATCTAATGTTTGGAAAAGTTCGACGGAGAATGTGGACTTTTCTTGAACGGCCAGGATCTTCGATGCAGGCAAAGGCATTTGAGTTATCGTCTACTTTATTTGTTGCTATATCTGTTATGGGCCTTAGCTTTGGAACAATTCCTGATTTCCAAGTAAGAAACTTTGATATTGTTTTTTACTCTTTATAAGATTAATTTTGATGCAATTCTTGATTTTAATCTAGGTAACTCACTACATGCCTCCTTATAATGAGACTATTGTACTTCCAAATGGAACAGTGACAGTAGTGGAAAAAATAGAAGAAATGCGTGTTGAACATCCCGCTTTTGTATTCACTGAACGAATTTGCATAGCTTTCTTTACTGTCGAATACTGCCTACGACTATTTGCTGCACCTCGAAAACTTCGTTTCGCACTCAAACCGCTCAATCTTGTCGATTTGTTAGCAATTGTTCCATTCTACCTCGAATTGCTTCTAACATTATGTGGAGTCGATGATAAGAAGTTGCGTGACTTACGATGGGCATTTCTCGTCGTGCGAATCCTTCGGGTACTCCGTGTTATTCGAATCATCAAGCTTGGACGGTTTTCGTCAGGTCTTCAGACGTTTGGAATGACTCTCCAACGATCACAGAAGCAATTACAAATGATGACTATTGTATTGTTGACTGGTGTTGTCTTCTTTTCTACGATGATATACTTCTTAGAAAAAGACGAAGATGGTACTCCATTTACAAGCATTCCCGCTGCGTATTGGTGGTGCATAGTGACAATGACAACAGTGGGATATGGAGATGCAGTTCCAGCTACCACCAGTAAGTTTCATTTTCATACTTACTGACTTTTCGAAAATGCAGATAAAACTAAAGTTCAATTAACAATTTTCAGTGGGTAAAATAATTGCATCTGCTGCTATTATGTGCGGAGTACTAGTTTTGGCCCTTCCTATTACTATCATAGTCGATAATTTTATCAAAGTGGCACAAGATGAGCAACAGGCTGAACAGGCTAAGCTGGATCAGAGCAGGCAGGATCTGGCATTGCAAGCGATGTTACAAAGAGATGAAGACTAGAGTATGTTACAGACCTAGTATAAACCTATATTTTCCTTGTTGGTTTCGATGAATAATACGAGTAGCCGGTAAGACGGCTTTATAAGTGCGCTTTCCCTAGTACCCATAAGTAGGATTATATGAGTTCGAATAACGTGTGCCATGATATTTTGCTAATGATTAATATTTTGCAGATTTCTATTGCTTAGATTTGCACTATTCTGTAAACTAACCCCGTAATCAACCTAAGTTTATTGGTGATTATTTGTTCAAGAGCTAAGTAAATAGAATGCAGTGAGTGAACATCAACCAGTAACATATCACACGGACGGTAAATTTTGAGATGTAGTAAATCAGAGTCTCCTTGTCATTTTCTAGTCTATTAGCTCAAAATATCTCTTTATGCATTTGTGATTTTCGATTATGTTTTCTTCCATTGTTATCATACATTGTGAAATAAATGCTGAGGTGACCATTTTAGCGAAACATTTTAAAATAAATGACTGTTTTTCTACTTTTTTATTGGTAAGAAATCTAGTTAATTTCGAATAGTGTGCTTAAATTATCTTATCTGAAACTTCAATAAGAACAGTATGAAATAAGTACTCACCCGAGAATGATACTCGAAGTTTGACTGTATCACCCTTATCAAAAACTAAAACGGAAGAATAACGATCGAGTCGATTGATCTCCGGAACTGCTGCCATAGTTAGTTTAAACTCTGAATCCACACTGCCCGCACTGTTTTTCAATATAATCTGTAAAAGATAAACCTTCGGTAGTTTATACATTCTTCAGAGTTTCTATTTGACTCCGTCTTTGAAGTCACGAAGTATTTTTTAAATACAAATTACAGCTTATCGTATAATATAATTAAATAGTACCTGATAATTTCCCTCGTCATCATCTCTCATGTTTCCAATTGTTAGCGAAGAAACACCAGGAATTGTTTCAATCCATTGTCGTTTTCCAGAGAATATCTCCTATAAGATGATCGGCTGGTTAATATATAAACTAGATTTCTGAAATTCTAACAAAACTATATAAGAATAAGAAAGAATCGTTGACTGCAATTAGTTCAGGTGATAATAACTTATGGAATATGAATAAAAGTGGTATACTGATATGAAAATTCGTTTTACTTAAAGACTTACATTGAATTATGCATAAAACAAACCTTTTTATTTCGGTACCAATGAACCTCCGGAAGGGGATGACCATTATATTCTGTGATTAGTTTTGTTCTACTATTTTTGATGGCCACTGTTTCTCCAGGTAAGCTTATAAATGACGGCATCTGTTGTTCTGAATAAAGATCATGTTCAGTAAAATCAAGAGTTGGTGTACCCAATATAAGTAATCGAATAAATAAATATAAATTTGAGTGCTGAAACTAACGTAGTTTTTGTTCGCATTTAATGATATCGCTATGTTCAGAAGCAGGTCCTTGTCCCGCTTTATTAACTGCGGATACTCTGACTATGTACTCAGAGCCACTCTTGAGGTCTGTTATAGTGAATGGTGCTTTATCCACAGGAATCTTTGATGCCAACGTCCAAGGACGCTTTGACATCGCCTAAATAATACTTTGTTCATTTGAATATATTTTTTTATTAAAAATTCTTGTTTAGCTTGGTAAATTTTACCTCTTTCATATCTACTATATATTTGACATTTTCTTCCATCAATGGATCCCACTCAACAGTAATCGAGTTTTCAGTTGTTGCAGTAGATTTTGGTTTTGAGGGTGCACCGCTTGGTTTACCTAAACATTTATATAACATGTATAAATAAACATTTAGGTATCATTTCAACTTTCATAAGTATAAATTTTCTGCATTAGTTTCCAATGTTTGCGAATATTTCGCTATAACATACCTGTAGCTTTTTCTAGTTTAACGGGTTTTTCCGTTTCGATACAGGGTCCGTTACCAAATGCATTCTCAGCAGAAACGCGGAAATAGTAAGCGGTAGTTTCAGTCAAATCCTCTTAAAGGTAAAACATTTATCGACAAACTAATTTGAATACTTTAATATACATCTTTATAATAACAGTTTTCGATTAATAATCCCCGAAAGAATTTAGCATATACCTATTTTACAGCTGTTATTTGTTGTTCGTTGTACAAATGCCCAAGCTTTTTTTCTAGTGTCTCTCTTCTCAATACAATATCCGAGAAGTTGGCAACCACCATCGCTGGTAGGTGCTTTCCATGAAAGAACAAAAGAGGTTTCATTAATCGACGAAATTTCCAGAGGTCCAAGTGGTATCGATGGTGTTCCTAAAGGTTAAAATATTTACTTTATAATATACTTATTTTGGTGAGATCAAATTATAATTTCACTTACCTTTAATCTTTAAAATGATATCAGCAGATTTTTGTCCTAGATCATTTTGTGCAATCAAAGTGTAAGTCCCTTCATGAGAAACATCTGTATTCTTGATAGTCAATTGAGCTGATCCATTTTTATATGAAGCGTTGATATTGTCGTCAGTCTAATATGAAGTGTAAATAGTAATTTACTTCAAAGGATTTGAACCCTCTTAAATAACTATGTAAACCACTTAAATTAATTATATGCGAAATTTACTAATTCAAAGCTATATTTTTTGAAATAAGCGTATATCTTAATTTCAGTTAATCATCAAACTTTCAGTATAATTCAAAAATTAGCATTGAGATTAGTAATATATCCAATTAGTAACCAAATTAAACTGAATAATCATACCAACCGTAACAAGCTCTCCATCTTTTTTCCATTGGCACTTTGGTTCAGGTGAACCGCTCACAATACTAAATAGAGTAGCCGTCTCACCAGTCTTGCATTCAACAAGGGTAGATTCTGGTTCAATAAGTGGTTTTTCTAGAAATAAATAGTCTTTAACTTACCTAATTTTCAATTATTTTAAATCATTTTTTAAATTTCAAACGGAAAAGCGTTTGGAAGATAAATATCATTTTAAAATTTCCAATTAAAATCCCTAATAGCGCTAACCTTTCACGATTACTTTAATAGACACTGAGAGTGTTTCTCCATATCTTCCTTGAACAACACAGTTGAAAGTACCTGATGCTGACATATCTACAGTTGGAATCACTATTGTACTTCCAGTGATGCTATTATATACTAAAAATCGACTATCCAACGAGCAACCATCTTTAGTCCAAAATATTTCTGCATCGGCGTCAGTAATATTCACTTCCAATATTCCCTTTTCTCCTGTGCATAACTGTACTTCATCTTTTACTGCTTTAACAGTAAATTCGTCTTTCTTTTGTTTTGTGTCACTTACCCTAGTAACTAATTGTTCAGTTTCTTCAAGTATTTCCTTACTTTCAATATTAGGCTTAAACTCTTCTTTTTTCATCTTGGGTTTACGTTTTTTCAGTTTTTCTTTAGTATCCTTAATACTTTCAACTGGGCTTAAGTTTTTCTTTCCCACACTTTCTTGAAGGCCATCTTTCTTAATCTCTTCCTGATTAAAATCTGATTTATGTACTATATCTTTTGTTAAACTTTCATATAATTCTTTTCCAGGTTGGTCTTCATAATTTAGTATTTCTTTACTTTCTCCATTTCCTCCATCTGTTATACTAAGAAAATCTTCGTTAGTTATAGCACATGCTTCTTCCAAATTTATTATATTCTCGTCAATAATGTTCCCCATCAAAATGTTTTCTTCTTTGAGTTCTTCTTTATTAATGAGGTCTATGGATTCCTGTTTCGATTCTGGGATAATTACGTAAACTGGAGCTGTTGCTTCACTTGGTTTGGATTCAGCATTGATTCCAATTGCAGAAATTCTATAGATGTATTTTCCTGTTGTAGTAATTGATCGATCAACAAATGACGTCCTATTGACATTGGCAAGTTCTAGCCAAATGTCGCTGCTTAATTCACGACGTTCTAGTTTGAAAAGAGTAGCTTCAGGGATTATATCCCAACAAACATTGACTTTGGTATCTTCTACTACTACGGTTGGTGTTGCTGGACATTCAATTGCTGCTATATGTGTAATAAGCTTATAGTCTTGTCTTCCTGAATCTTCATCGCTCAGTGTAAGAACGTCGATAGTATCGCTAGGCTGACTCTCGCCAACATCATTAACAGCTACAATCCTGAATCCATATACTTCATTGGAAAATAAGTCAGTGGCTTCAAACGAACAATTATTGCCTCTGGTTTTACCCACAACTCTCCATCTGTTGTTATCGACAGCTTTACGTTCAATAATGAATCCAGTGATAGGAGCTCCATTCATCTCTTCGGGTTCTCTCCATGATAGGAGAGTTGAGTTCGCCGTTACATTTTTGGCCGTAAGATTTAGAGGCTCAGACGAAACATCAATGATGCTAAGATTAACTTCATTAATAATGGCGCCGATTTCATTGCTCGCAACTATTTTTAATGCTCCTGAATCTAAGCGTGTAAGATTCTTTATTCTGACGCTAATATTGTCGTCATACGTTTCAATCAAAGCTCTGCTTTTAATAGGTTCTTCATTATGAGTTATAATTACTGTAGGAGAAGGATATCCATCAAATTCAACATGGAAGCTGAGTTCTTTGCCAGCATGCAAAACGACTTCCTTATCAAGAATTTCAGGAATAGTGATGATTGGAGCAACTTTTAAATTGATTTTAGCTGGAGCTGAGATTTCACTATCACTAAGAGAGACATGGTATTCTCCAATATCATTTTTATCGAAGTTTTTGATATCAAGTGTTGCCTTGCAGCCGATAACCGTCATTATTGATTTATTCATCTGAGGCCAAATTTCTTGCCCATTTTTATACCAGCGTACTCTGTTAATGGGTTTAGTCAACTGACAACATAAAGTGATGGTTTGACCAAATCCACTAATGATTTGATCTTGAGGACCAATACTTATTCGACTTTCTTCTTCTGAAATAATAGTCATTAACACTTTTGCCAAAAAAAATTCTATATAAAGATTTTTCCGTAAGTTTACCTTTAACAATAAGTTCTCCGTCTGTTTTGCTTCGGCTATCCGTAGTCTCGCATCTATATATTCCACTGTCTGACTCTTTTACATCAATTATTTTCAAAGTGCGTATCTTCCCAGATGTTAAAAATATGATCCGATTACTCTGCGGAAGTTTTTTTCCATCTTTAAACCAGTGAACCACAGCTTCTTCATCCGAGAGAGTACATGTTAACTCAACATCTTTCCCTTCATTAACCTCAGTAACCTCAGAAAAAGAAGATTCAAAATGAGAACGAACATCTGTAAAACGTTAGTACTCCATTTGCGATATTTACTTTGATAATATGAATAAAGAGCTAACCAGTTATCATAATCACAGCTGATGACTTTGCGGAACCATTTTCGTTTTCCACTTCACAGGTGTATGTTCCACAGTGAGAAGAATCCGTTTTATGAATAACTAGAAGGCTTCTATAGCCTTCATTCACTATCTAAAAAGTAAAATTTATATAATTAGTAATTTTATTTAATTCTCGTAATAATATGTACCTCTGTATTTTCATCAGCGGGAATGATTTCTGCACCATCCTTGTACCATATATATTCTGGACTTGGTTCCCCTATGGCGTGACACTCCAAACGAAGTTCTTTTTTCCTTGGAATGTTGCAATTTTTGATAGCTTTGATGATCGTTGGAGGAAGACTTGCTTAAAAAATTATATGTGCAACAACTATTCAATTCTCCACGCAATACTATCACCTATAAATAACTGAACATAATTGAAAATTATGTTTAATAAATAAGACGAAATTAATGAAATTAATGCCCATTTCTATATATTAACTCTTATATATTTAAATTATTAAATTCATTAATGTATATAAATGAAATAAAAAACAATGAATTTTATTTCTCATTAAATGTTAATAAATTAATGCATAATATTTTCTGAAAAAATCTACTGTCTATTGTCTTTATGTATATTGTAGACAAGATTAAAGCGGTGCACATACCCATAATTTTCACTGGTTGGGTTTCTTCTGAAAATTCGCCAACGCCTGATTCGTTGCGTAAGGCCACTTTGAAAACATAAGAAACACCTTCCTTAAGCCCATCTATGCAACACGATGGAACTTCACACTCCACCTAATAACATTAATATTTTTGAAACACTGGCGGAAATAGTAATTACTAATTAACATATTATAAGTGTGTCACAGGATTTTAAATTTTTTGTTAACTATTATGTTAATTACGCTAGATTATTTCTACCTAAAATTATAAGACTAATCTAATAATAAAGGTTAAAAAAAATTTGAATGCTAGTTAAAACCATAATTACGTTTTTTAAGACGGATATTGCATACCTCAGTCCAAACCGAAGATCCTTCTGATTTATATTGCAGAATATATTCTGTACTGGGTTCATCATCAGGTGCATTCCATTCTACCGTAACACTATCAACCCCTGTTATTGTGATGTTGGGAATGGGTAAAGTACTTCGAGGTTTTCCTGCAATTATAAGTAAATCTAGGGAATATTTACAAAGAATAACAAAATTATGCGAACGAACCGAGTGTTGGTGTTATTAGAAGATTTTCTGAAGCAAGATTAGAATATGAACGAAGACCAGCTTCATTTGTAGCTTCAATTTTGAAAATGTAGTTGACATTAGGTTTCAATCCAGTAATCTGGTAACGTTCCGAAAAGATTAACTCCTCATTCAGCTATAATTAATTTTTTTCTAATGTGGTGGAAATAATCAATTTTAAAAGTAATGCAATTGTCTTTAAACGTTTTGAGATCTCATTTTTTGAAATATTTCTGGAAGATTCTTTCTCTGACATTTCAACCGTCTTGTTTTACTGCTATAATTAACAAATCAAAAATCAACGATTTTGCGAGAATACGTTTCATTTTTTTATGCAGATTCAAATGTACTTAGCTCGGTTTTCCACTGCTCCAACAATTTAAACTGAATTAGTTTCTCACTAACTTGTGACATAGTTCACCAAAAACTCCTGGATGGATAATTTCAAACTAGAGGCCGTCAAATTCACTTCATTAAAATCAAAGTTTGCAAGTTGCATTGAAAGTTTATTCTAAAGTTGAGTTAATCTCTAGATGATCTCAAGAACAAACTCATACAATATAGGACGAAATGGAATGGGAATTGTTCAGGATTGGTGGTGCTGTGAATTCTAGGAAAAAATCTATGAGTGTTGCTGCAAAAAAATGGTAAAGTGACGGTCGAAATCCAGAAAAACAAGTTTAAAGAAATTACAAATAAGGGTTTCAGTTTAGTTTCGTGAAATTATAATATTTTCGGAATAGATCTTCTTTTACCTGTATATCAATATCACTTGGTAACTTTTAATCTTTGGGATGACCTTACCTTAACCCATTCTTCATTTTCTTCTTTACTATACACATCGTAACCATAGATTGGTGATTGCCCATTTTCAGATGGCTTATTCCAACTTAGTATGCAACCATTTTTAGATATTTCAGAAATTATAGGTGCATCAGTGATAATGGGTGGTTCGAATGGTGTTCCAGTCGTCACCTAATTGTATTCAGAAATTATAGAAGCATATATTCGATTAATATGGAAAAATATTAAATCTAAAACTCCTATGCAATTAATCCTAAATGTATATATCCTAGGTGAATTTTATATTGTATAACACATTAATTAATTATAATACCACTACTTGTAAATATTAGTATCTCCTAACATAATAATGATAAATACTTATTAAAAACTTGATACATAAATTATGACTTACCGGTTGGGTATAAACGAATTCGCCAATACCGTATTTGTTAACAGCAGCAACTCGAATAATGTATGTAGTATCCATTTCAAGTTCATCGACATCGAAAGATGTCTTTGCTCCAGAAGTCTACAAATATGAGGTGGTTTGACTCGCATATTTATAAAAGTAAAAATTGGGCGTACTTGAGTTAGCTTATGAAATGTTCTGCGACCACATTCCTTTTTCTCTATTAGATATCCAGTAATGATTTCTCCTCCAGTGTCTAACGCTGGTTTCCATGCTACACTGATACTTTCATTACCGACTTCCAAAACTGATATGTCAGATGGAGGATCAGGAATATCTGCATAATATAAATACAGATATTTTGACTGCTAAAGGAAAAAGTTATTCAGTATCATAATTACCACCTTACCTTTAACTTTTACTGTAATTCTCTCCATTTCATCACCAAATTCATTAGAAAGTTTAACTATGTATTCTCCTGAATCATGTTTGGTTACTTGTCGTTTACAAAATCGGATACTGTTTTCCAAAACATCAATCTGTATTTTAGCATCAGATGATAGAGGTTTTCCATTTAATGAGCATACAACCGTTGGCTCAGGATTAGATTCATAATTGAGATTGATAATAAGGTTCTCATCTCGTTCTAACTCAATGGTCTTTTTATCATTATCGCGGAAATGTGGTTTGCTTTGAATATCCAAGCTAGTGTATGACTCAGCACCATCAACGAGCACAGTATACCGACCACTATCAGAATAAGTAGGTTTCTCAATTGTGAGTGAGCACGATGAGCCCAGGGTATTCATGGTATAATAACTAGAAGGGGTAATTAAATGACCATCCTTAAACCACTGCACACTCTCGGCGGGATGATTCAATGTAACAGTAAGTGTTACCACTTTACTCTCCGTTCCAGTAAATCTGCGAGGTAGCCTTGAGACAAACTCGGTCGTAGTTTCTTCTACTATTAACTTTGAAACTACAGAATTATTTCCAAGTCTAACTTCAACGTTCATATCAGTATCGTAAGGAGTGACATCTGCGATGCTAAGACATCTCATATAGCCACTGCTTTCAATTCTTGATCTAATATCTTGTTGCGATGGTTTTCCATTAATGAACCATTCTACATCATCATCCTCATTAATCAGCTCACATTCAAATCTCACAGTGTCCCCTCTAAAAGCGATTATCTCTGTATGAGGTGTGGATACAAATCCATTTTGTCTATTTGCTCTCCATGAAATAGGATAGTTCTCGCTGCTAGAAGCTGTTGATAGCTTTTTCTCATCTTGATTTAGGGCTTCAATGCTATCTTCAAATGATACACTGCCTTCAACACTTTTTATTCCTTTTGCAACTACATCTTCTTTTTGCTTCTCTTCTGTTTTCTCTGTTTCACAACTCGCTTTCACTTTCTTCCGTTTACTTACACTCTTCTTTAAATTGATACTTACTTCAGTCGCTCTATTCTTTACGTCATGAACAATTTCTTCATCAACTTCCATTTCTTCTTTATTATCCAAATTATTAGTAGTTGCAGCATGATTTTCCAAAAGGATGGAATCAACCTCTACTTTATCTAACTCCACACGAGTATCCCCCAAACTAGCTACAAGCATCGAAGAAACGTCATTTTGGTTGATCCCATCACATCTCTCACGCTCAGGCTTTGGTGGCAAACCTGATTTATCCAAGCTACGGCTTCTTGTCTTAATGTCGAAAGTATCATCATCCTTTTTACCCTCTGGAGTTTCAGAACGTTGTTTAAAAGAAAAAGCTACACCATCATCACATGGCGTTGTTCCTTTCGATATAATTTTACTTGCACTGTCAACCTTCATTGAAATACTAGCAGATTGTGGTTGCTTTATAGGAGAAAGAACTTCTGCACTACCTTCTCTAGCTGTAATCTTCGCAGTAATATTAGTTTCAGAATGCATGGTACTAGGATCACCAAAACGAGAACTAATCTCATCAGGAATAAATAAAGGCCGAGGAATATTTTTCTTCTTCTTATCCTCATAACAAGGAGAGATATCTCGGAGATTAACATCAGCTTTCGTCTTATCATCACGTTTTTTCACCTTCTCTTTCTTCTTTAGCTGCTCATCTTTTGCCTCCTCCTTGGGCTTGGCAACCTCTTCCGGCTTCTCCGGCTCAGCCTTCACCTTGGCCTCGTCTTTAGGCTTTTCTGCTTCCTCT
>JAJAVP010000033.1:142311-159400 GCA_020740425.3 Heterorhabditis indica | reverse complement strand
TTCGTCTTCTCCGCTTCCTCAACTGCCGGTATGACTTTGGTGTCCAAAGCTGCTATCTCGTCCTTCTTCGTCTTCTCCGCTTCCTCAACTGCCGGTATGACTTTGGTGTCCAAAGCTGCTATCTCGTCCTTCTTCGTCTCCTCTATAATCTCAGGAACTGGTAGTACCTTTGCGTCCATAAACATTTCCTGAATCATTTTGTGTTTATATACATTTAAAATTTCTATTTATACTGTTGTTTGTTTTCTTACTTCGTTTGCAAAATGTGGTTGTACTTCTTTTGTTGTCTTGGTATTTCGTGTTATTCGGGTTACTATTGCACTTGTTGTTGATGATGCTGTTGTGTTCGTTGCAATACAACCAAATTCTGTGCTTCCCATGGGTAGTTGTCTTACGTAAAGTGTTGATTTTCCGTTTTCACTTGATATTATTCTTTCCCTGAAATTAATAATGTTTTTTAATTATAATGATTATAATTATCGTGGTTTTTTAATTATTTTAATGTTTTTAATTTAAAAATTTTGTGTGGCATAGATGGAAATGTGTAACTCTTACCTGCTGCACGTTATTGTCATACCATTTTCTGTCCATCTGACGTCCGCTTCATGTATTGATGAGAATATTACGGTTAGAGATATATTATCGTCATAAGTCGTAGTATCAACAAGTGTTTGTAGGAAATGTGGAGACTGTGAACCATCATTGGAAGCATTGTTTTCGACTAACACATGTTTAACTATACAACACGATTCAGCTGTGCCGTTCTTATTTGTAGCGAGACATGTGATGATAGAATCGGTTTGTGATATACCAGAAACTGTTAGAAGTGCAATTCCATTTTCATAGAAATACCTAAAGAGATTCTTTTGTTAGATAAAACATTTGCATTTATCATTATTTTTTTGAAGTTGTTGAACTTACTCAACGTCAATCTTTTCTCCATTCTTGTACCATTCTAAATTAGGTGTAGGAATCCCTTGTAATACACATTTTAATTGAACTTCAGTACTATCTGTTAGTGTATCCTTTAAAGGAATTATGAAATATGGTTTTTCATCATTCTCTGTTAACTGTGTGAATTCCAAAAATTCTAATCTTCTTAATCTGCAATTAGTTACTACTTCTCCTTTGTTGTTTTGAATTCTGCATGTGATATCGATGATATCTTCATTGATATTTTTGATTCGTAAAATAGCAATCCCATCCTCTATTATCACGTCATGATTCCTAAAATAAAATACGTATTTCCTTAAGAAAATATTTTCATTAACTACATAGTCTCACACGATTTAAAATTGTTCAAGTTTTAGAAGCAAATTATAGGAAATATTTTAATAATTAGAATTTGTACTATTAGATAACTAGGTACTAGATTAGTGATAATTGGAAAAAAAACCTATAGAATGATAACTTATAACGAAATTTGTTTACTAATTTAGTTTGGAATTCTAAAATATAATAGTATGAACGTCTTTTGCTATAATTCTCATTTTTGAATTTTTTTCCACCTTTTATTTATTATTAAGTTTTTTCAAATATTCTATTTTTGAAACGAGCTACTTATTTGTTACAGTGAATTTTGTCAAATATTTTAT
This sequence comes from Heterorhabditis indica, assembly GCA_020740425.3. Lineage (NCBI taxonomy): Eukaryota > Metazoa > Nematoda > Chromadorea > Rhabditida > Heterorhabditidae > Heterorhabditis > Heterorhabditis indica. Next base: position 157,805 of record JAJAVP010000033.1, on the reverse strand, counting down.
ACTTATAGAAATACCAGTTTGCTAATTTACACGTTTTTAAACTATGGAATTGAAAAATAAGCTATGGAGCTTATTGTATGCATTGTTTAATATTTATTTCTGGTGTTACAACTATCTTTTTGATGTTTATCCTAATAGGCAGTACAGAATACTACAAAATTTGGTTGTATAAATGACTTACTGATCATTCTGTATGGGATTTCCATTAACCCTCCAGTCGACACTCAGAAGAGCATTTGTTGCAACTATACATTTTACAGTACAGCTATTCCCGGTAAAATTTCCATCTAACAAAGGAAGAATGAATTCTGGTAATTGTCCATCAGATTCTGTTCTATTGTTGTCCATATTTGCATTGTGGTAATCAAAATACACCATAGCCTCATCTTCATATTTTTCATTTTGTTGCTTATTTGTGGAAAACATATCTTTACCATGAACTATATGTTCTCTCTTTTTCTTTCCACTTGTTATGAAACCTTTCTCTTCCACAGGTTTTGTATGCTTGTTTCCAATCAGTTTTTCATCCTTATTCTTTGTTACTGTTTCATGGAAAGAATCCGCTTTTGATGATGTTGAACTTATTACTAAAACTTCAACTGCTGTGTCTGCCACTTCACGATTGCATATTACTTGAGTAGATACTCTCTCATAGAATAATTCGTCATCTAAACTGATATTACACTTCTACATTATATACCCATGATCCCCAATGAAAAACTATATATTAATTATATTCACAAAATTTTACCTTCAATAATTACATTGCAACTGGATATTGCAATGCCAAACCCGTTAGCAAGCAAGCAAGAAAATGATGCATTGTCCTCAAGTGTTGCTGATTCAATTTCAAGAATGGTTACACCGTCTTCACTAACTACATTGTAGTCCCTAGAATATGATTTTATATATCAAATTTTACGAAGAATACCAATTTTAAAAACCCAATAGTTTTTTTCATAACGATCTTTGAAACTTAACGCTAACTTGTTCATATTGATTAATGTTCCATTTTTTTCCCATGTCACGGCGGGTAATGGTTGTCCACTAAAAGAACACTTGAGTTGAATATTCTCACTTACCTGAAAGAAGCTGTTAATTAATTATCCTTATAAAAATTTAGTAAAAAAGACTAACTATAGCACCATTAATATTTGTATGTTCCTTATTAATCATGATGGGATGAACAATTGGTTTGTCTTTTTAAATTTAAATAAATATAAATATACTTGTAATTGTATTCCATCCCCATCTGTAAGCCTAATTAAATAATAAATATTTACATCCTGTCTCCTTGTTACATCTATGTAAATTGTACTTCGATCATGTAAAAGATTTCCTTCAAAGATAAAAAAATAATGCTATTTTTTGCTTTGTGATTATATTTAGGCCAAATTCTCGAAAAGAATAGAAAGAAAATAATTTTCTGAATGGTTAACGCTTTCACCATTCGATACTTTCGAATTTGTTTTCTTCTCTACAAAATGAAATAGATTCGAGTACCAATAAATTTTTAAAAATCTGCTACTCCCTTATTAATATCTAATAATAGCCGGTTGCGTTAATTTAGGAACTACAGATGATAATTGTAGAAGATTACAGCGAGATTGACCTCTTCAGAAGTCTCAGTCGAACAATCGAATTTTCTAGGTTACCAGTAAAATCAATGGGTGTACTAATTACTAATATTTTCTATTACAAACTATCGCTATGGTCTGGAAATTCTTTCTGAGTGGAATAAGATCATAAGACAAGGAAAAAATAGCTTTTCTTTGTATTTATGAGATAAAGTTGTAAAAAACTGTACTTGATACAGTAAACAAGGTTAAAAGAAATGGGAAATTTCAAATATGTTCCTATTAGAACGAAAAATGATGATATAATTGATTATGAAGTAAACTATATAGTTATTTTTTAGTTTATTGGTGTTTAAAATACTATTAAAGTTTGGTTTTTGAAGGATTATTGCGTGCTAATATACAAGGTACACAATTGTCTATGTTCACATTAATTTATATGAGAGAAGTTTGCAAATTACTTAAAGAAATATAATAAGCAAACCTTTGAATAAATCTGATCGGGTAGGGAAGTGATAAATAGAGGTTTCTGCCCAACTAATGAAGATGTACTTGATGTAGAGCAGATACTTACATCAATAGAGCAATTAGAGCTTCTACCACTTCCAACAGGGTAATCTACCTTAATTTAATTAAAACTTAGTTCATTGCCACATTTCTTATTACATTTGCATTGCAAATATCACCATTTTGTCTCTGAATAATTTAAAAAAATTCTTTTACAATGTTTTTCTACCTATGTTAAATTTAAAACAATTTTGTTTGGTTTGCACTCGGATATGTAGTAAAATTATTCTAAAAAATAATTGGTATGATTTCTTAACCATTAGTACCCAGTTAAATAAGAAATATTTTGAAATAATTTCGATCTAACCGTCAGCTTAGTTGGTTCATTATAGAAATCTCCTGCTGATTGACCATGAATTATGCTCTCCGTGTCTTCTTGTATGGGTATTCCATGAAGATGAAGCTCCAACGATTTTGTTGATTCTTCTGAATAAGGTATATATATTCAATATTTACTAACTGCAAAATAACGTTTCTGAAAATAAATTATATAGAAATAATAAGTCCATTTTTGAGCATTTCAGAGATAAATAATATATTGTCCTATTATATTTATAACATGTATAATTTTTTGCATTGAGAAGTCGTTTTATTATACAAATCTAGTTTTGTTTCAAGCACAATATAAACAACAAAATGTTGCAGTTTTAATAAATGTAAGATTTTTGAATTTCGATTAAAAGGATTCTAATTTTGTAATTTATATGGCTCTATTTTATGATTTCAAAAATAATCATATTAATCTATTATAAACTTGGAAATGATGATATACCTGAGTGTTACATAAATATCGGAGTTTTACGTATTACATGCTTTAATTCGTTTTGATTACAGACCTTCCCTTATTTATGATGCAACCGAGCTTATATTATAAGTATATCGTCATCACTACACAGAGAAATTGAATTTTTAACAAATATCAATGAGTTAGGCTGTAATTGATTCCTAAGATTTAATATAATTAGTACAGAAAGATCAAATTCTAAATGTAATATATTGTTAATTATCATAGACGTGCTTGTAGGATAGTATAAGCACAAACCGTTCTCATTCACTGTAATTTGCGAGTGCACTTTTCGGGAGCCTGCTGAATTTGTAGCTTCGCACGTAAGGTTTCCACTCCATTTCAAACTGCATTTTGAGATCTCTAGGAAGCTTATGCCGTCCTCATAGATTATGTTAACAACATTTCTGAACGCATGTATAGACTGTTAAAACATTTCACGTTTCTATCCATAAATTATTTGTAAACTAACTTTTATAGAATTTTGTATGCAATATCTAGCTATAAAGTACAAACAAATTTTCTCACCTCTCAGGCAATAGGATATTTCCGTTATGGTACCATATGACCCTTGGCAAAGGTACTCCTTTAACAGCTACTTTAAAAACTGCTCTTTTATTTGCCTCAATTTCAAACGTTTCATTTAGTGTTGTAGTGAACTCAGGAGGGGTGTATAAGCAGCTACTTGATAATGACGTAAGCGTATCTTCAATTGTAGAGGCCTCTGCAAATAATAGTTCTTCTAATTATGCTGGAAAATCAAATATAAACTTCAGTATTAATGTAACAAACCATCATCCTCATATATTATCTCTAACATGTTCACTTCAGTACTTTCAAGTTCCATTCTGCGAAAATAGTCAAATGATACATTTACATCTTGAATAGGTATATCTTGGTTTAATTGATCAAATGTCAGGAACGTCGTTAATTTGCATCTTCTTCCACGTGCCACAACCTTTTCAACACTTAAATGGAGGTGATAGGCATACAGTTCTAGAAGGACAGTAATGTCTTCCGAATTACAAACTCTATTGCTTGTAGTTTTTGTATTTCTCACTATACTTTCTTGTTGCAGCAACAAATCTTTAACTTGTTCTATGTCTTCAACATCTGAACTTGTTAAAATTTCTATTTCTGGGCTTGTGCTCTTCTTTGAAAATGTTTGTGATGTTCTGAGAATGGAAATTGAATCATGGTCATACGGTTTTTCTTGCTTTTGTTGTCGTAGTTGTCCATCTTCAGTAATAAATGTTTCTTCTGATTTTTCATAAAACTTGAATTGTTGACGACTTTCTTCTGGTTCATATGTTTTTGCTCTCATCTCTTCCAATGGTGCTATTATATCAGAAGATATTTCACTTAAAATGTCTATCTTTTCAAAATCTTCATCAGAACTGACTGATGTACCTTCCACTATTTCCTTTTTCATTTTAGGTTTTAATACAGTGGTAATCATGATTGGTTGCTCCAAAGTTTCTACTGTATCCCAAACTTCTGAGCTGTTAATAGTGTTTGTAAAGATGTTTTCAGTCATTTCAATGGCGACTGCTTCTGCTGCTTGAAGTACCGCTTCATTTAGTATCTGTGTTCTTAGTTCCTCATCACTTCTATTTCCAGTGATTAAGAAATCTAAGAACGCATCTTCACAACGGATATTTAAATCAGTTTCAGTGCAAGTTACTTCACTATTATCTCCATCTAAGCATAATAGAGTATCTTCGATAACATGAAGACCCGGAGTAATGCCAACACTTGAACTGTTATTTTCTACACCAGTTGGAAACGTAGTTATATCTAGACCAATTGAATTCGAAGACTGAATCACTTCAAATCCATCCTCTGTGGCTGTGAGTTGTTGTAAATCTGAACACTACAGTTTAATACGAGAAATGCATGAATTGTATTTGTTTACAGAATTACTATGGACAACAAAAATTAATTTAAAAACTATTAACATTCAACACAAATTTGATTTGATTCAAAATTAAGCTAATAGAGTCATATCGATAAAAGATGTGATAATATACAAGGAACCGAATTCTGAAATCATGGGGACATCTACCAATAGTCAAATTCTTTTGATGCGCAACAATAGTGACTCAGACAAATCCGAGACTCACTAGTTGAACTAATTAGTGACAAGAGTAGTAGTTTGTATTAGATTTGATAAAAAATTTTTGATCCCACAGATTTAGCAAGTTTTCTACTAAAATAAAATCTAATCTTGGTTTTAGATGTTGTTTTTTAAAGTTATTAAACTCAGATGATTAAAATACTTTCATTAATACTAGGAAATTATTATTAAGGAGTGGGACAAATTAACACTGAAGATATATAAAATTTGTTATTCAGAATTAAAGAGAAATTTAAGAAAAAATGAAGTCATCTAAAAACCTAAACTATAAGAACAATTAAATATGATGTGAACTTTTTGAATAATTTAATACTCATTTTAGAGAATTGGTAAGCCAAAGGCAGACAAATTTAATGAGTAAACTACACTATCGACTTGCCATCTGTACCAACAAAATTAGGGTAACAATTAGTAATTTTTTTAAAGTTGCAAAATTCGTGATATTTTAAATATTAATCTTTTTGCCCACAATGTATAAGATATTTATTTCCAATTTAAAAGAAACGGACCTTTATCAGAACAACTTTTTGCAGTTAAACGAGAGTGAAATAATGCATTGCTACTGGAATCGATGGAAATGTCCAGGACATTTTGTGTTTCTTCTCTTACCGATGTAGTGGAAACATTAGATAAAATTTGATCAGCTATATTTTCATTGGTGTTGTCTTTAAAGGAAGACAAACTCAATGAAACACCCATTTCATTATTTTCCACAGGTGTTTGTTCTTCTTCATCTACAAAATCTGTCTCCAAAATGATTATTAATATATTTAAATTTTAAGTAACACTTAAACATTTCTTTTCACACATACCTTTGACTGTTATTCTAGTAACAATAGTGTATACACCGTTGATGATAACTCCATATTCACCAGCGTCATTAGGAACAATTGATAAAACGGTAAGAGAATGATGATGTCCATCCTCTGAATCTTCCGTACGATAACGACAGTCGCTCATAGCTGGCCCTCTATGAGTAACTTGAATTGGAGATCTATCCTAAATTATTAAATAAGTAGTTACAAACTGATATAAATAAAATTTTAAGTTAAAATTCGATTGGAGTTTTTTTAAGCATCTTTACTGTTCATTGTTCACATTAAGAGTATTCTTCCTCATTACTAAGTGTAAATAACATTATTGCTTCTTATTTGTGGTCTTTAATTTATTGCAAACACGTAAGGATACTAATTTTTTAGAGAAAAATTCTCCTTTTCTTCATTTTAAAGTTTCACCTCCTGTTTTTAACCTTATCTCCGTTCAAAATTGGCGGAAAGAAATAGTTTTCACTTAATCATAATAAGAAAAAACATTAATTTGTTCTCCTTCATATTTCAAAAGCGTTCATCTATATGATGTGAAGCATTTCCAAATATATCCACACGATTAACTAAGAAGACCTATATTAAAATAGGTTTGTTTCACCGTATATTTTCTTGTAGAACATGGAATTAATTACGATTAGCTTCTCTTTTTATGAAAGCTTAACAAATACTTTGAGGAAAATTATGATTTCAAGAAACGAATAAAATACGCTTTTCATCAATACGGCCCTATGTTGAAAATTTTTCAAACTATTTATTGCTAGATTGAGAGAATTTAGCTGCAATAATAAAATATATATTATATTGATAGGGTCGTGGGAAATTAGTGTTTATTAAATTCACTTATATAAATCTTTGCTTTTGATGTCTTTGGGTCAAACCTTATTCCACTCTATTTGCTTCTCCGCTGTAATTGTTTCACAATTAATGGTAGCCACTGCTCCCACTGGTACACATATTTCCTCGATTGAATCCACAGCTAAAACGTTATAGAAAAACATTCGTAGTTTGTAATTTTTGTTTTAATATTGTGGAAAAACACAGATGCATATCCTTTACAAATTAAAATTTCAATTATTTAGTTACTCGTAGTGTCACAAATTTGTATGATGACCTTTTATTTGTATTGTACAATTTAAAATTATCATCAAGCAACGGCATTTTGTCACGTTCAAATTATTTTTTAAAAAAGAGATTCGTATGCGTGAAACATGACTTTGAGATTAATAATGCGTTACAATAATGTATTAATATTTTGCAAACATTTTCTGTCATATTCAGAAGTAATTGGTCTCAAACCATATATAGAAGTAAACATGCTAATGTAGTGAATTGTTGGAAATTCTCTTTCGTTTAAGACCCTGAATAGATGTGGCAAGATCATTAACAGAAAGATGAGCTACTCTAAACTCAGTGTTTGATATAGATACACTGTACAACCCTGAGTCGCTAGAACTTGTATCATGAATAACAAGATAATGTTTAAGTCCATTAATAACATGCTCAAGCTTTATGGAATTATCAAAAACTATCATGCGACCATCTTTAAGCCAGGCGAGGGTGCGAATATGGTCACTAGCTTCCAATTCGCATGCAATTGTTGCTGTACTTCCTGGAGGAACTAGATATTCTTGAACGTCTTCGTCTTCACTTTCAGTTCCAGATGCGATCACAGTTACTTCCTTCTCATCGATACGCTCTGAACATGCACACATGGACAAGACAGGACAAGCAACGATTCACTAAATATTAAACGTGAAATATTTAGAAATAAAATGCTTCTAAGACAGAACTCACCCTCTACTACTAATGTAATTGCTATGTTTTGTTCTCCTAAAACAGCGTAGTAGGTTCCTTGATCTGAGAGATGAGTCTCTAGCAGAATTATCTTGTTCCATCCGTTTTCGGTAATCTCAAATCGTAAACGATTATTCTCTTGAAGTGGATTTCTGTCTTTGAGCCAGTAAACTGGCTGGTTGGTGTTCTTAACTTGCACCATTAGTACTGTTGGTTGACCTTCCATCACAAATTGTGTTTGTGGAGGAGTAACAATGACTGCGTTTATTTCGTCTAAAGATTGGCCTTCCACAATTAAATATGCCACAGGAAATAAGTCATCATTCACTTTCAGACTATAGAGATCATTATCTGTCATTTGCACATTATTTATAATCAAAACCTCTAGAAGATCGTGACTGATTCTATCGAGCTTACCAACTTTCCTTTCTAGATGGTATTTACCTTTATACCATTCAATATGGCTTTTTGGTGGAAGATAATTATTAAGCTCGCATGTTATAGTAGCAGTAGATCCTATTTTAATAACGTAGCTAGGAATGTTGATAGTTCCAGTGCTAATAGTATTTTCTATTTCTGAGATAGAATTTTGGGATTGATTGAAAGAGGTTTGAGATCTTAATGATTTTTTCTCATCTGCGTTCGATTCTGAAACTGTCACGCTAAACTGAACGGAATTGAGCTTCGATTCATCTTCAATACTCCTGCCCATATCAGCTTCACATATTGTCATTTGAACTTCTCCCCAAGGAATCTCCTCTAGAGAAGCATATATTCCATCGTGTAAACTTCTGGCAATAATAGATACACTGATTCCTGTTCTGTTTTCTCCTTCCATTTCATCCAGAGAACTGTTTTCAGTATAATCATCGAAAGTTTGCTGAGGTTCCAGTATATCGAAATAATTATAATCAGAAAGAATGGTGAGTGAAGTAAAATCTACCTGATCTTCAATTACTTTAATATTAACTCCAAGAATCTCTGGTTCCTGCTCTATAATTACATCGAAAGTATTGTCGGCATATACTGTTGCTGAAGCTATCTGTCTTATTTCATGTGTTATTATAGCCAATAGTTTTTTTTGAGCTGAAAATTTTGTGAAAGAAAACGTTTCTTCTGCATAGTCCACAATATTTCGCTCTATTTCAATGATTGCTGACTCGTCGCTAAGGATATCCGTTTCTCTAATTGTGTTTCTTGAATTTACTCTTCTGTCTACATCATCGTCAGTCTTTATTGATGATTCCATTTGAGAAAGAAGGTTTTCTTCCATAACCATGTGAATGGTATCATCAGATGTATATTTTATTTTTGTATCACTGCTATCTGTACGTACAGATACCATATCTGAACTTCGTTCCATGATCGCTGATAGATATTCACTATTTTTTTGTGATGTTTGCTGTTCGGTGTTTTCAGATTTCTTATCATGATGAGACTCATAAATAACCATATCACATAAGTCGAAGGGACTAATATTCCCTATATCTTCTTTGGAGTCCACAGATTTGAGCTCGATATTTACCACAATATCTTCAACATTCTCTTCTACCTCCTCTTTCAGGTAATCTTGAAATATTCTAGAATGACGCTGTGGTAAATTTATTGAAGTGCTCGATCTTCGATGTGTATCTAGTGGAGAAAAGCGATTGAAGAATTGTACTGTTCCTTTTAAAAGGCATGAGGTGTCTGTATCCGTTGCGTAGTCAGATTCTTCACAAACCATTTGCACAGAACTACCGTCATCTACAGGAATATGGAAAATTATTGTTGCAAGATTGGAGAGTGGAATTTCAAATTCTATTTCTAATGAAGCCTCTTTGCAAAATGCTATTGCAGCATATGTTCCCTCATAATGCATTTTAATAGCGTCATTTTTAACATCAACTGCCATAAAATTACCTCCTCTTACTCCTTGGTAAATTTTGTTTTTCCTATTTTCCTCTTTTTCCTGTGCAACTATATCATTAAGTATTTCAAAATCATAATTCTCTTGTGAACATTTATTGTTTGAAACACTAATTTCTTTTAGTTCATTTAATAACGATAGCTCCATTTCATCTTGCGTCATTTCCTGCTCTGTTTGATCAAATTCATTGTTAAAATGAAGTAATGCTTCTATACTATCGCCAGTGAATGATCTTTTTGGCTTGGTAGGAGGTATAAATGGTCCGGCATCCATGGTTTCGAAAGATTTCATTGTTTCAGCTTTTTTCAAACTATTTATGATTCGTTGAGAATCCAATTTTATTTTTCTTGGAGGTGGAATTGGAGGTCCAGGTATAATTTTTTCTGAGCTTATTGCTCTCTGCCTTCTTGGTGGTGCACACGGTACCTGTCCTGGTGTTGTGTCAATTCCTACCTCTATATCGTTCTTTTCAGTTATCAGTTGTGAAGATGTATTGGATAATCTTTTATCACTGCTTGATGCCTTTAATTCTGTTGAGTACCTCCATGTATCATCACTGGTGGATAATGCTGTTGACGATTGATTTGCGAGTGATGATTCCATTGAAGAGCGTTTAAATACCATTATTCCTTCTACTTTTTCTTTAGCTTCTAAACATTTAAAGTGATATCTAATTTCAGTTGTTATTGTATCTTTATTTTTCATTTTATCCTTTTTCTTCTTTGTGAGTGAAATGACATTCACAATACTTGTAACATGGGTACGTACCTTGTGAAGTACATTCATGACTGCATCAGACCCCTTTTTTGAAAGTTTGTTTTTGCAAAATGACTTAATTGTGTTGATTTCATTATTAATTTGAACGAAAAGATCATGTAATTCACGTTTTTTTGCATTATGTACTCTTTCTATTCTTGGTCCACTAGTTGTGTCCTCAGATGTTGAAGGTGATTCACTATTCATGTGTTCGTTAATCATTTCTTCAAGACAGGTAAGTTGTTCTTTTATGGTCGAGGTTAATGGAGTCATTCTAAGATACTCAGCGCTTGGAATTCGTTTTCTAAGCGGTGGAGTCATAATAGTAGCTGGAGTATCTGATGAAGTAGTATGTGTAGATGCACCTTGTGCTATTTCTGTAATGTTAGTAACTTCAACATCTTCAAGCAGAGAGTTTTCAATGTCTGAAAGTTTTCGTCTAAGAAGTCTTATTGGTCTTTTCATTAATTCTATTTCTTCTTCGGCTGTTCTTGTAGGATTAAGAATCATATCAGCAAGGGTAGTACGAAGAAGTTCTTCACTTGCCTCCGCTTGTGCTTCCGATACAGGATTTTGTAAAACGAGCTGATCAGATATTTTGAATATGGCTTTCTCTATTTCTCTAGCATCCCCACTCAGATCATTTCCTAAAGGATTTCCAGATAAATGGCTAAGCTCTTGATCTACCTGTTTTGCTATGCGTTCAATCTCTTTCATTTTATCAATAAATTCGAGATTTTGGAGGATTTCTGTTTTCTCAGATAAAGACATTAAAGCTGATTGGTTGCTGATAAGTAATTCATCGTTCTGTTTAGTATCATAATTTTCCAGACAACATTTATCTGGTGATTTTATAGGAACTAGTAGAGATTTACTCTCAATAGTTTTCTCTTCTCGATTTGAAATTGGGATTTTCTTTGAAACAGAAGAGGCATTTAATGGAGCATGAAATTCTAATGAAGTCTCAACACAAGTTTTCAATACTATTTCTACTTCTCCTTTATCGTTCACTTGGGTCTCCTTTCTTTTGACTTCCGTAACCGAAATTCCAATTTCTTGACCTTTATAAAATAATTTTTGAGGTAATAATGGTATTCTTGGCTCATGAAAATTGTTCTCAATATATTTGAGAGATTGGTCTTCTAATTCTTTAGAGAATGGATCATAAAACAGATCTTTCCAAAGATCATTGTTATTAATAATATAATTATTCGAATCTGGGATTGATTCACTGACAACAGTATGTACACAAACTTTTGGATGGGCATTAAACAATATCTTTTCATTTGAAAGTTTAGGATTTGAGAAAAAGAAATCAGTAGTACTTGTACTCGACACATTCATTGGGGAATTAGTAGGAATACATGCATAGAATATCCCATGAACAGAAGAAAACTGTTCAAGTTCAGTAACATTCACGACAGTTTCTGCAGTTTCAAAATACTTATGGAAAGCATTAGTTTCTTCCATATCCTCATTGTAGTTAACAATCTTTGAGACATCAAAATTAGAGTTCGAAGTGATTAGTCGATGTGATGATCCAAGTAATGAAAAATCTAAACTTTCTTCTGTTCCGAATAAAGCATTTGCTTTACGTTCTTCCCACTCAAAAGAATCAAATGAATGTTGTTCCTCTTCATCAATGAGCTCCGTTAGAGATGGTGGATGCTCAATGAAATGTAGAGAAGTTTGCTGCTCTTTCTCTGAAAATCAAGCGCGCGTTTACCATATATGAGCGCCAAACAACACGTACAAAGCACAAAACACAAAACAAAACGTAAACTGTATCTACTAACTCTTGTTAGGAGCGAGAAAGGTTATTCAAAGATAGAATGATAGAATGGATACATAGGTGCACTGAATGAATATCCAAAGACCGACGTTTCATTTTGTGGTTTGCACCTTCGTTTGCCGTTGCTTGACGACCACAGTATTAAAGTAAAAATTCCTTGTTACTACCCCTTATAATTCTACCTAGATTATGAAATTTATATGAATAAATACAAGCTTAGGCCAACTTACTGATAACTTTGAGGAAACATTTTGTTATAGCCTTGCCGACAGAATTAATTGCTTCACAAGAATATTCGCCTTCATCTTCAGGGAGTGTTTCATGAATTCGCAGAATACATACGCCATCTTCATAAACCAAATCATATTCTCTAGAAATTAATAATGTTTATAAATCTTATATATAGAGCTTATCAATCATCAACTTTTTCTCACTGGTTTGATTCTATGACGTCTCCATCTACAGACCACACTACGTCTGGAGTAGGAGTTCCACTAACTATACACTTAAATTGTACTGAATCGCCAACAAATGCTTGGTTATCAGTTAATTTCCGGAAGAATCTGAAATTTCTATGTATTATTGTGTAAATAAAAAATAGCTTCGTTCTGCAAAATCTTGCTTAACAATTTACTTTCTAACTACTATTAAATTATATTAGAGTTATATTGTAGTATTTCTAACTTTGGTGTTTGTATTCCAATTGCACTTGATGATTCTGTAGCGGAGTCGCTAACATCTAGAAGCTCAGGTGAAGATTCGTCGCCATTAACAGCCTTTGCTTCACTAGGCGTGTTAACTGATGCAACAATCTCAACACTCTGGAACAATCTTCTTACTTAGTAATTGTTTTTTTGTGTGCTTAGTTGATTTTACGTGCTTTATTGATCTCCTAATGAGTGATATAATTTGTACATAGGACAGGCAAAAATAAATTATTGAAGTTTTTGATTTCATTTAAATGTAACGAAATTCGTTGTCTGAAAACTTTTTGAAAGTTTAAATCTAGTTTCTTAAACAATTTTGTTGCTTTTAAAAGGACTTTAAAAACTTTATATCGTTTAATTTTACCCATCTGTATATGTCAATTTTTAAAAAATTTATTTATTTATCTAGGTATTACAAATCTTCTTTATAACACTATATCTTAACTAGATAGTTTCAGAATTAACCCAAGGTTTATTACTTCAGAATCGGAAACAATTGAAATCCTTACTTGATCTGGACAACGTGCATCAACTTCGACAAATACAGCAACAATATGTCCTTCATCTTTGTTAGAAAATCGAGATCTTCGGGACCAAACTTGTTCCTTACTTTCCTGTAGTTTTAAAATATATTACTGTTATCAGGTAATATATGTATTACTCCTAAATGTAGGTAAAAGTACTACCTCGTCCGGTCTGTGGTATAAAAGGTGTGATACATTAAGGTTAGTATCTTCTTCTTCAACAGCACCCTCATATTCAATAACTAGTTGCTGGTGAGCTGTATCTCCATGGCGAACCAAACTTATAGTTACGTTTTCCAGCTTAATATGTACCGTTATCATAAGCTATAGGTTAAAAATTTAAAGCATAATAAATGTTTATTACTTTATCCTGACCTTTAGTTTGCTAGCTGTGGCAGCTACTTGTAACAGATCTGGAATCATCTTCTCTGTATCTACAATTGTCATCACTTTTTCATTTGCTTCATTTGGTTTGATGACTTCAATATGGGCATATGCAGCATTCTCAGATGGTTCCGAAGTCAACTTTTGGACCTACAGTTTATTATTTTTTCATTTCATAAGAGATATCTGAACATATTAGGATCACTTTTATATGATATAGTAGCTAAAGACATAACTAATTACACATACCTTTTTGAGACTCCATGTTATTGCATTTTGAAAAGATTTTGATACTCCTTCAAGAACTACAATTCTGTATTCTGCATTAGCACTCCATTTTTTAGTGGAAGCTAATAGTGTATCGGTTGCGGATGACGTACTAGGCTTCTGTAGGATTGTCTCCAGATCGATAAACTTTAGTGATGGTGTTGTAGACGCACTAAGATGCAGGCAAAATTGAACCACTTCTGGTTCAACAACAGTTACTACATGGTCGAATTTAGTGGGTGGGTTGCGTATATCCACATTTGTCGTTTCATCGGTAATGTGTTGCTCCTATGATTGTACTATTAATATTTCTATATTAATCACTTCAGAACTTTATAGAACTTCTCACAGATTGATCTGATAATTGAATTATTAGGTTGGGGCAAAAATAATGATTTTAAATTTGGGCCGGTTTTTCTATTTACCTTTATCTTTTGTTAAGGTCATATGATACATCATTATAAAGAGTGAAAATGCTACTACTCTTCGTATGTTTGCTTTTATTGTTTAGTGTTGTTGAATAGAACCGCTTTAGTTGATTATGGAAGAGAAGCATATTCGCGCAATTTTATTTTATGAGTTCAAAATAGAACATAAAGCAGCGGAAACTACTCGCGATATCGACCAAGTATTTGGCCAAGGAACCGTCACAGAACGTACAACTCAACATTGGTTCCAAGCATTTTGTGGCGGAAGTGAGAGCCTTGAAGATGATGAGGGTTGTCGTCGTCCCTCAGCTATCAACGACAACTAACTCAGGACCATTATTGAAGCGGACCTACGTAAAACAACTCGAGAGATGGCAGAAGAACTCAAAGTTAATCACTCAACAGTCGTCCGACATTTGCGCCTAATTAGAAAAACAAATGAGCTGGACAAGTGGATGTCACATGAGCTGAACAAACATCAAGAAATTCGGCAATATGAAATCTCTATGCTTCTCTTGCGTTACAAAAATTATCCATTTCTTGATCACCTTGTCGTATGTGATTAGAAGTGAATTCTGTACAATAATCGAAAACGTTCATCACAGTGGCTAGACCAAGGAGAAGCAGCAAGAAACCGAAGCTTCACGAAAAAAAGATTCTGGTCACTGTTTGGTGGTCGGCGAATGGCGTCATTCACTACAGTTTCATAAATCCTGATGAAATAGTGACAGCAGAAGGATATTGTCAGGAAATCGACATAATGCACCAAAAACTGGAATGTTTACGTCCAGCACTAGTCAGTCGAAAAGGACCATTTCTTCTTTATGACAATGCTCACGCACAGTATTCTCCAGACCTCTCACCGACCTATTATCATTTATTCAAGCATCTCGAGTACTTCCTACGAGAGAAGATGTTCAAAGTCCAAGCAGCTGCTCAAAACACTTTCGATGAATTCGTTGTCTCCAGGATTCCAGAATTGTGTCTCACAAGAATAAACAAACTTGTTTCTCGTTGGGAAAAATGTGTGAAGTCCAGTGG
>JAJAVP010000033.1:81660-141586 GCA_020740425.3 Heterorhabditis indica | reverse complement strand
ATTCGTTGTCTCCAGGATTCCAGAATTGTGTCTCACAAGAATAAACAAACTTGTTTCTCGTTGGGAAAAATGTGTGAAGTCCAGTGGTTTTTATTTCGATTAATAAATTTTTAAACTAAGATATACTTTTTTTAAAGTAAAGAAACCGCAATTATTCTTGCCTCAAGCTAATAAAATATTCTTTAAACATAATTGATATTTTAATTAATTTGTCTTAGGTCTTATAAAATTTTAGAGAACACAAAGCTATCTTTGTATGTAGTATAATATAGATGATATGATTTCTATTACTGAAAATAATCTCACTTTCAGTGCTATAACAGTATTCATGACCATATTCACTGCTTCTTGCGGAGAAATATCAAGAGAAGATGCGGTCTTCAATTGGTCCTCGATAACTTTAATCTAAATATCCCTTTTGTTTTAGCAATAATATTTTTATCTCATTCATATTTTTATATTTTTGTCAACTACTTTATATTCGGTTAGATTGTTTTTAAACCGGTTTTGCATAGAATTAGGATTACCTTTTCCTCATATGGCATGGTGACACTCCGCCTCCCACTATCTTCTTCCTTATCCAGAACAACTGTAGATGACATATTTATCAAATGGGTATTCGAAGGGTTTTCGTCAAATGATGAAGCCGTTAAAATAATATTCTGCTCCTGAATATAATAATAGTGGATAAACTAAAGATGCAACCTATTATTTGTAGGAATACAAAATATTATATTGAATCATAATAAATATAAAAAATTAAACTAAATCTAAATTCCAATTACTATAATGTTAGAAATAATAATAGTTTAATATTGCAGCGCTCCTAAATTGTCGAGAAGAAGTTCACCATTTTTGGTTCTGTATGCGATATATCCATGCATTAGTACTACAGTGGAGTCGCGTAGCGATGGACACGAATTGCACAATAGAGCAAATTTTTGCTCTCTAGCCTATAGCTTATCTCAAAATGGCAAATCTAAAAGGGAAGCAGGAATCAGCTTTGAATTTCCCACCTGGTGCATATTAAATTTTCCATTTTTCAAAATATTTTTCTCGATAAAATAGGTTTTTCCTCAGTTGTGTAGTGGTAAAAATCCTTTTAATTATATGGCTTAATGGCTCATCAGATTTATTTGTTATCGTAGCAAACAGGTTTAGCTATAAAGAGAAAAATCGGAAAATTGGTATGCGTTAGATGAAAAATTTAAAGTCGGTTCCTGCTTCCCCTTGAGAATCGCAAAATTTCCACTTTGAAAGAAATTATGGGTGAGAGAGCAAAACATTGCTCTCTTGTGCAACTCCTGTCCATCGCTACGCGACTCCACTGTATGCTAAAAGATGGAATAATAAAATTTCTACGCACTTGGTTTATTATATCTTGTATTGGTAATTCTTCAAACTCTTCAGCAACTACCCTTTTGGGAGTTAATTCCTCCTGAAATTCCAAATTCATTTATAGTTTATAAATATGAAATTCAACTAGAATACAAAACATTGTTAAATTATTACTCGGACCTCTTCTCCCTCAATTCTTAAAAGTGGTATCACTTGTCCCGTTTGTATGAAATGAGATTTTCTTCCTTTATCTCCATCAGATTCTTCCAAATTTAGTGTAGGAAAAGTGGTTTTTTGAATTTCCCTCTCCGACAGAACAATATTAACTACTTGTGTCATTTCACTTTCTTCATTGTGAACAAATACGTTTGTCACAACTTCTTGGTGACTTTCGCGTTTATCATACTTTGATAAAGAAATACGAATATTATCGCTTTTTTTCTCTGTAAAATTTACTTTTTAATCAAATTCTACTTCTATATTTATGACAATTTTCACTATTTATAATTGAAATATAAGCGTTTTAATTTACCTGGTACAACTCTTAACCTGCACGACAATACAGTGGTTCCATGAATGTTGGTGGCGTGGCAATAATAGGTTCCCTCTTGATGGGACTGTATATCTTTAAAGTTGAGTACCGCAATCCCATTTTCGTAGAACATACTAATTTTCCTTCAAAAATAATCACAGATATATAAACTTTATTTTACTTCTTATATAGAAATTAAAAATTGCTTGATACTGATTAATTAGAAAGGAAAATACAATGCGATGTTCTTACTCTGTGACACTAATTTTGTACTCCCCGAAATACCATTCAATAAAGGGAGTTGGATTTCCTGAGACAGTGGTGCTGATTTTTATGGATTCACTCTGAGCTGCAACGTATTCTTCTAATGATGTATCAAATCGCGGTGGACATTCCATATCCACAACAATTTCCGATTCCTGAAACAAAACATCTTTCAAAAGACGTTAAAAAAGATATCAGATCGAATATAGATAATAAAACATTTTTTTAAGGCATAAAATTTGAATAAAATCTTTGCTGTTAATAGAGCGGTTCTTAGTTTGAAAATTATGCATTGTTCAAACTGTTATTCTTTTATTATTTACTGACTTCTTCACTCTCTTCAACGATTTTCTTTGCAGCCTCTTTCACAGCATCTATGAATACGTTAGCTACAAGTGCACTTGCTACACTGTCAGCAACCTTCACTAGTAGCTTGAATTCCTCTGAAATGTTATTATCACCCTTTTAAATAAGTTTTATATGGAATAAATGCTGTATATATACTATATATTTTTCTACGATTCTTTCTCTTATTTTTCTGAAACATTATGAAAAATATACCTAGCCTTAAATTGTTCGAAATAACACAAATAACAACTAACCTTCATGTTTTTTTATTTCTGTGGTCCCACTAACATCTTTATTTGCTTCCGTAATGATAGTAGCGTCAAGTTTAGGTTCAATAATGCTTACTGAAGTCCACTCGGAATCTTCTTGAGTAGTTCTTGTACTCATAATAATATTTCCTTCAAGGAGTTCATCATATTGTTTCTTTTCTGGAACTATAACCTCGCAGCTGCTTGTGCTAAAACCGTATCCTGATTCAGCCTTGCATGTATAGACGCCTAAATCACAACTTTTAAATGGAAAACCCTTACTTTTAAGAAATGACTCCTATAATGATGGTATGACATCAAAATAAAGTTCAACTAAAATTATTTAGAGAAGTGATATTCTATCAAAAATATCCCCATTAATAGAAGTTTTGAATAGTGCTAGAAATAGGGTGAGTAGACTTGTTATTTTCACTCATCATTCTCTATTATATAAATACTGTATAGAATAACATCTTTAAATATGATTAAATAATACCATTATCGATATCAGTTGCACTATGTATAGTGAGGATTTGAGTTCCATCGCTAAACTGATAGATTTCGTATTTGTCACTTTGATATATCTCCGTATTGCCCACCCACCAAGTAACATCGAGAGGAGTCTCACTGAATTCAACTAAGATATTACAGTGGAACATCTGCTACATTTAATTTCAATAAATTTTTCATTTTTTAAGCAGACTAGTAATTATTTAATCTTTATTGGGTTTTATAATTAGCAGAACAGCTATAAATAATTAAAAACCGTAATCCCCTATCATTAAAATTGCTGCCTGCACTTTTTTTTTAGTACAAACACATTTGTCTTATAAAACTACCGCAAAAAATCCGTGAATATCTGGCATATCTACATAAAATGCGAGCTTCTTCTTTACAAATTTATCGACTTCCTTCGTATCTACCTTTTTTTCATAATACTTACATTACTACTGTATATTTCTTAGAATTAATACGGGTTTAATTACCTAAGTTTGAGAATTTTGTGGACCACTCCAGCTAGAGAAAGGCAAGAGATCATCAGAACATCGCTAATATCAAAAACACTGCGCGAGCTTTTATAAATAACAATTTGATAAATCTTTTTAGTATTATATTATAAAATGTGTAAATTCCCGAACCTTCTAATTTTGCATACTAGTCTAATATAACCCAATTCGATAATAGCATCAGTTTCTGAAGTAAGATTTTCAATGAACTTTGGCGGAAATATTAGCTTTGCCCTATCCATCTCTAGTTCTTCCAAGCCAACGGAATAAGATTCACTTGCAGATGCTTCTTCAGCATCTTTATAGTACGATATACCTGAAATAATAAAAACAACTTCCTTGGTTAGACAATTTTGAATACCTGCTAGTGTTTATATAATTTAGGAAAAAATTCTCCCACCTTCCACATTAATATATGCCGCTGTTTCAGCAGTTCCGTGTGGATTTGTGGCAACGCATTTATATAGACCACTATCCTCAGGATAACATTCAGGTATCAGCAACTCACTGACACCTTCCGGAAGTATCTGGAAATATTCAAAATTTACTGTTTCTTGGACATAATCAGTGGGCGTAGATAGACACGACCACATATTACAATCATGTTGATTTTACCTGAGTGGAAACATCCTTATTGATCACCCATTCATCCACATTTATGTCATCTTTTGACCAAACAATTGCTGCAGAAGGATTTGCTACAATTCGGCATCGCAAAACCATTGGTTGACCTAAAATATTACTTAAAAAGTTTTATAGTGTTATTATACTCTTCTAAAACAAAATATTTATACTTTTTACTAACCGTCAATAAACGATATGGAATGTAGAGGTTCGACAATCTTTGGTGCTGATTCCTCTGGCAAATTTGGAGGCACCATTTCAAATGGTTCATCTCGTCCTGAATTAAAATGCTTTAAGATTAACTGAAAAGTTCTGCTTGATCTTACTTTTAAGGATTAAATGCAAGCAAAACAATCAAAAGGCTCCACTCAAAATGTTAGAGGAACTGATACCCACTCTGAGTCACAGATAGTAGTGCAGATGATAGTGACGATCCATAGTTATTCTTGGCGACGACGGTGAGGTAACCCGTAGCTAACATATTTATTCTATCAATGTAAACTGTACTTTCATGAGTGGTAGAATCAATTAATACTCCTGTATCTATTATCTGTTCATTGTTAATGAACCATTCAAATTGACATGGGTCAGAATTTTTGTCAATTCCAACACCACAAAGGAGGGTGTCACCAACACTGAGAACAATATCTTCTAAACATTTCACAAACAAGGGTGGCTTTTGTGTTAAATCATTTCCAGTCGACCCTTGAGATTCATCCGCCACTTCCATTTGATATTGAGGATTTTTAATAATTGTTTGTGATTTTGTAACTCCATATTTGTTCTTTGCTTCAACAGCGATAACAGTTCCTTCCTTAAGTGTTGTCTTAAGTACTAATATTGATTTGTTCCCTTCAATAATTTGAAATTCATCTTTTCCCATTTCAATTGCATCCATAAACCATCGGAATACAAAAGGAGCGACTCCTAAAACAGTAACGGATAGGGGAGTCTCCATTCCACTTACATGTAGTGTTTCTGCAGGCAATCTTTGCATAAATACAGGTGTTCCTTGTAGGCTTTCTGTTGCACCTTCTTCGTAGTCTACTATGACCTTACAAGAACAGAAATCTTGGCCTAGTGTATTCCTAGCAAAAACATCGTATCTACCAGGTATAATCTTCTTGAGATATATTTCAGACTGATTGATGCCAGGTTTTTTAATAAACACATTCGTACTGGGTTTTACTTCAAAATTATTGACTAGCCACATAAAAGTAGCTTCAGGAATAGCATCTGCGTTAACTTTCAATACTAATGGTTGATTTTGTCCAATTCTTATAGTAGGCGGTAATCTTTCAGTAATATATGGGGGTTTTGGTAAATCCCTATTTGCTTTTATAGATTGCTTCTTAACTGGCTTATACATAACCGCTGGTTTAACAGTTGTAGTTACAGTTATACGCTCGTCGTATTCTTCCTTGATAATTTCAGAAGTTACTCTAGTGACTGCTGAGACTGATCCCATAGGATTTGTGGCCACTACCTTATATTGTCCAGGAACTGGTTTTAAGAAAGTTACTCGACTGAGATTTTCCTTTGATTCATCAACAATAATAAATTGGCCGCTTTTAACTTCAAAATTGTTAACATACCATCGAAACGAAGAAGCTGGGATACTATCCACTTTCGATTCAAGGGCTAATATTTCTCCGTAGTGCACGTGAATGTTTTGAATTGGCTTATCAATAATTTTTGGCTTGCAAGGAATTTCCTCTGAGTTTTTACCTATTATAGTATTTTTGATATAACTGCTCTTGACAACTGTCTGTTCTTTGCTTGACTGGGATATTTGTGGTTCCCTATTTATCCCTTGTTCTGTTTCAGGTGGTACAAATGAGTCCAAATCCTTTTTCTTTTCATCTTTTACCATTACAGTTTCAAACGACGTTGATGATTCGTCGTCATCGGCTAAATCCCATTCACTCTCATGAATACTGGTTACAGTAACTGCCGACTCGACAATGTCTGGAGGGCTTGAAACATCACGCGTATCTATTCGAATATCTGAGTGAATCTCTTCTACTATATCAGTTACAATGTGCGTGACTTTTGTCAAAAGGGCGTCCATTCCAGAGTTATTTGTTGCAGTAACATTGTACTTTCCCTGTTTTACCGGAGGATGAACTACCAGAGTCGACCTATTTTGTTCGTTTAACAGTGTGATATTCTTCGATTGTTTTACTTCAAATCCATTAACATCCCACTTGAAATCTGCAGTTGGAATTGCGCTAACGTCTACGGAAAGAACAAGCTTTTCACTTGGTTTGACGTTTATTTCAGAGGGTAATTGTGTAATGAAGCGTGGTGGATGTGGAAGATATCGAGTACCCTCGCTTTTTGTCTTGTGGAGAGGATTCATAACACGAAACGTTGGCCAATCATGTTCACTTGACGCACGTACGCAGTGTTTTTCTGAAATGGCATTAGCTCACACAGGTCAGTAATGACTTGAAAGCATACATGCGAAGCGTTAAGCTTTCAAGATGTCGTGCATATGTAAATAAATATCACTCTTAAGCTAATATATATCAACCCTCTATGACTAATAAACAAAGAATTTATTATGTTACTGATTTAAAAGGTTTGTAAAAACATAAATTAAATCTATGCATAACATATTGAGACTTCTGACGCTGGATTTGAATATTTGTTTAAACACGACTTTCAACGAAAATATTTATGAAGCACCTGCTCGATGATGGTCTAGCTCTCTACTTTCTGGTGATTGAGGTATTTCTATATGCCTTTCGAGGTGGCGCACTCCTCGTGGAACACTACTTGAACGTTGTGAATAATTAACTTCATAAACGTTCACCATCTATAAAAATATTTAAAGTGGTTTGCACAAAAATTATTTTTCTATTAATTTATTATTGTGTGCTCTTGCCTGATGTGTGGTTAGCATTTCTTGTCCATCTTGCCCGTTGATTCCTTGGTGATGACTCGCTGACATCATGTTTCTTGAAATATGTTCTCCTGGTGCTACAGGTGGTCTCATTTGTTTGGATGGAATAACTGAAGGGTATTTTTTCTTTAACAACAATATTTCTAAAAAAATTTTGTTCGAAAAATAACAGTTTAGATGCTGATATAACATAGTAAGGTAACTTAAATAATAAATGATAAATTTCAGTTTACATTTATGTATTTCAACGTATCCATTGCTCATTGCAGATCCATGTACATTGGAAGCAATAACTTTATACTCTCCAGATATTGGAATAGCAAAACGAGCGATGCATCGATTTTCTTTCGGATGGTACATTACGACATTATCTGATGATTCGCGAAACTCCCGACCGTTCACAAACCATGAAAACCTATAATTACAACACAGTATAATATAATATTCTAATTAAAATATCCTGGGAACTGCTAGAATATTATTTCTTATAAAATATTTTAATTTATGGATATTAATCATATTTGTCATATGCAGTTAACAATAAACAAACCTAACGGGTGGATTTGCATCAACTTCCACATCAATCACTGCCTCACTTCCAGGTTGTATAGTCAGATTTGGAACCTCAAAACTCGTCATATATAAAAATAAATAAATCTGATTCGTCTAAAATAATAATCTAAAGATACCTGATTGATGAATCTTGGTGACTGATTGTATATAACAGTATACCCGCTTTCGTCCTCTATTATGTTTCGATCATTTGCAATATGCTTAGAATATCCAGGTTCGCCTAAAGATATTATTTAGTATATCTAAACATTTAATAGACATAACCACATAAATGTACTTCAAAGAATATTTTTAATTTAGCGAAAGAGTGGTAATATTATAGAGAATAGAGGTGTGCACAGGGAAAGTGATACGTAATTTCAATTAATCATTTATTTACTTACAGTTAACAGAGATATATCCGTAGCTAGTACTTAGACCTGCAGGGTTTCTAGCTGTGCACTTATAAACACCTTGTTCAGGATGATCAATGGTTAAAGTTGTAATATTTAAACCATGACGAGCATGAAAATGACGACGATCCTGAAGCATAATAAATAGAATTTATTTATATTGAATAATATGGAATATTAATTTTTATCATACCTGTAATACTGGCTTGTCGTTACAAAACCATTCAAATATAGCTGGAGGATCAGAAGCAACCTCAACTACCAATGTTGGAGTATCAGTAGATAGAACGCAGTAAGCTTTGATTACCTTAAAGTTTTTATTTACAGTTTACATGAGTTAATTTCATACGGCAGTTAATTGTGTCGTTAGTTACATTTATATATTAAAAGATATTCAATTGTTGAAATAATCTCAATACCTGAATAAATTTAGGTGGGGCAGTAGCCACGAAACTGGTTATTTCACTAGTCCAGTGTTCTTCCGTAAAGGATTGCGAATGTAACCCTGTTGATCGAAGTAGGTGAGTTTCAGCCATAGTCGTATTTCCTGGACGAAACACCGACTCTTGATCTGCAACACAATATTTAATTTAGCAAAAATTGCATGTATATTTTCATAAATACTAGTTGCTTAGATTGATTTGTACAGCCCATTACTTAATTTATTTGGTCTATCACTTTGATTTACCAAAGAGTTCCATAGTAAAAATTATTGCGTTGGTATTGTTTATACTAATGTGTTTATTTAGCCTCAGAAAGCAAAAACATTAAGATTTTAGAAAAGGAAAAAATATATAACACTATATAAAAAACAGCGTGGTCTATAAATGAATGTTTGACGTACTAATAAAGATCATGCCAAAATGTCTAAAAATTTAAGTATTTCTAGAAGCTTCGTTACTTGTGGTTATTACGGAAGGGCTTCAAGTTATATCATTTTCTGAATAAGGGTGTTTATTAGCACAATAGTTTTGCTTTCTTTTGTGTTACTAAATTTAAAAATGCCCTCATTTTATTTTAATTATAAAGTTTAAGTTTAAAAAAATTACTCATCACAACGTACCGGTGGAGTGCACAGTGAAAGGACTATTGGGTGCGGTTGAAGCTATCCTTATTGAAGGAGATGAACTAGTCAATTCAGACTGTATTCTTAACTCATTGCCTTTGGAGGATTGATGTTGGTCACTAGGATGATCATCTTCCATCGTTCGCTAGCGTCCTATGGACGCAGTTCGGTTCGAACAATTTCGTAGGCTCTGAAATGTTGTTTTCTATTGTATCAAAAATAGGATCAACGGAAACATTTTAAAACTAATATTCTAGACTGAAAAATAAGAAACTAATGACTACATTACTATTTTTAAATACAATATTAAAATCCAAAAGAATCTCTGTAATTATAGTGCTACCAAAGAATATTTGGAATTCATATTACTAGCCTCTTAATTAACTACTTGAGACTCATTAAGAATGAAATGCTGTGGTAAATCTCAGTTTTCATACTACCCTGTATGAGAGCATTCATGATTTGACATCTACACCATCTCCCACGAATAATCATAGCAAAAACATTGCAATTAGTTGTTACAACATTTTCCTACAATGTAAAACTTTTTTCACTATTTCCTTTTTTAAGGAGGATTGCAGTTAGTGCTCATAAATAACAACTTTATATACAACATTTTTTATACAAGCAAGGTTCTTGAATCCTGAGCAAATTATTTGATATAAAATAAAGTTACCAATTATACTGTTATGTAAACTAATGTAAATTTATCGTCTGTTTGTATATAAGACAGGTATTGGTAGAAAAGTTTTTAATGAAATTCATAGAACTTCTGAGATAAAATATTTCTAAATGTGGGTCACAAATATTGTGGCTTTAAATGGTGCATTATGTTCTGTGTTCATTTTAGAATTTAAAATTTCTACTACTTGTAGAGAGAAAGTTTAATGTCGTTACACAATTTTAAAATGTGGATTGACTCTGGTTGCAGGAAAGTGCATTAAGTGCCAATACAACTAGACCCTTTTTTGTTGTCAACTCTTTCAGTTATATACCTATTCAAGTATAATATGTTCCAACTACTTCATTTAAAGTGTGTTTCATCTCAAATAACTGATAAATAAATAATACTATGTAGTACAATTGGGAAGCTCATACATATCACCAAATCTAGGTTTGTTTAGATTCAATGAAATAGGAAATATCTGCGATGCAACACCTCTGTTAAATAATAAGTGTGAAATCAGGATATGGCTTCTATTCTAATAGTCACTTTTGTAAATAATAACCACTAAATTGCTTAAATAGATATTTTAGTGCTATTATGATAAAGATATGTATTAGTTTTCTTATGTCAACATCTAATTGATTTCTCATCTATACAAGAACATAATAATAAATGCCACACTGTTTAAAACGTTATGAGTTAACAAAGGATTAAAGTTTAGTATTTTAAATCGGGAGAATTTTTTCCTTTAGTTTACTGGATGATGTGGTAATGATTTAAATAATTTCTGCGCAGTTCGGTTTACTACGCGCAGCTGTTCGACCAGCCATTAAAACATCGACAGGTTGCTCCAAATAGATATTTTTGATTTATAGGAAATAAATATAGATGAAACAAGTAGATCAAGGTATATTTACAAAATATGAAAAATAGAGAAGCTGAGGAAATATACTAGAATAAATCTAATGAAGTTTATATTTCTTGACATCCGTGATAACATAAAATAAAACGTGAAATAGTATTAAAATAATCTAACTTATAATAATTTATTGCAACTGTTTTGATTTGCCATGACGATAAAATTATCAATATGATTAAGAGATAAAATTTTCCTAGTTACTATGGAGAGATAGATCGAATGGGGTAGAAATTATATGAAACAAGAAATTTCGAAATAGGTGGCGATGGTCATGCACACGAGAATATGCTTCGTGGAGAGGTCTTCCGACACCGCCGTTCAAACCTGTGTGATAGGTCCAACCATCACTGAACTCCTCCCCTCACCGTCCTCTATTTTATAGGCACTATTTCCAGCACTCTGATCAGTGCCCTCCGGCATTCCCCTCCTACTCTCTCATATATTGTAATGCGGTCTAACACTCTAGTGACTGCCATAGAAACAACTGCAGAGTTATGCTGTTGTAAAGCTGCGGTCAGAGAATGCGAGATACCGCAAAATACTTGGAAGCACAGAATGAGTAGGGGTATTTGACTGGTGCAACGAAGCAACATCGGATACCAATACGGGATTAAGTTCCGAAATAAAATACTGATGGAACAAGTTCATTTCTCAATGTATTGCTTCACACTGCTTAAGCAAGTTCTAAATCTTTGCTTTTACTGTTAGTCAAACGTTTTCAGAAAACATGTAACCTCTCGATACCACTAATAGTTGTCTAGAAGACCAAACTTGAGTACAGTATCGAAGCAATTAATTTTGTTAAAATAGGGCAAACATATAGTCAAACACCTTACAATGAATTCCTTAAGCTTTTAATTAGTGGATCTACATGCCTTAAATCTTTGTTTGATAAAAATTTAGTCCACCTAATGAGAGGAAAAGCTATGTGGATGGCATTTGTTTCTCAATTATATTTAACTAATCTTAACCACATTTTATTATATATAAACTTCAGATATATAATAGAAGAAGAAGAAGAAGAAGAAGAAGAATAGTAAACCGATAGAACTATGAAACGTGAGAAAAATATAGATGAAATATTTAAAATATTGCTATTACGATACACAGAATTTTAAACGGATAATCTTCACATCAGTCACTCTCTTCATTGTTTGTAAAGTCAAATGGCCTAAACCGTTTTTGTAATTCCTTCGCAAGATGAGTTTCTTTTTCTTTATCTAGGACACATGCCCTCCAATCAACTTTTCCTTCGCAATCCAAGATAGGACGACTAGCTAGTACCTAAATTATCATATAAAACTTATTTCACACACAAGTAACTAATATAAGAAAAAAGTTAGGTACGTATGTACTGTAAATATGACCTCTCTTCCAAACTGTAGTGGGAAATCTTTCATTTGTCTCGTAAATAATCGGGAACCATCCGGTAATTCCACAGAGAAATATGGACATCCTTCATTCACTAGATTAGTTAACTAAAAGTTTCATTTTTTGAAGGAGATTAAGTATACTATTAATAAATAGTTACTAATTAATATTATAATTCTCGCACAAAAAAAGGTAAATATATTATATCGAAAACTATGCCTCTTCCCCGACATCCATAACAGTTAACTCAATTCCTGCAAGATTACCAGCATTCAGAAACGATCCTTTTAGAGCCTTTACAGTATTTTTTGGAACGGGAACCATTTGAATCTGTAGATGTTGAGTACAATAGTTGCGTTCGAAACAAACCAGCGCTTTGCCAGCCTAAAGAACAATCATATTGTTTACTTACTTCTACAAACTCTATAATAGTGATAATACTCATTTGAAGAGAATCTTTAAAAATAAATATTCGGTACCTTATCTGCAACGAGAGTAAACGCATTTTTAAATGAATTCACTTCTTCTCGAACGTTTTCAGGGGCAACTACTAACGATTGGATGTGACCTAAAAAATTTTTGTCGCATCTCACACATTATATTTACTATCATCTGTTTAACGTAGTCTTTAGAAAACAAATATAATATTAAGGACAAAACTACTAAGCGTGCTAACCTATACTAAGTACCATTATGTGATCATCAACGAGTGGACCTTTAGGCATAGCAGCATAACAAGAGTCACCCACTGCCACGACAAGGTGTTTTTCAGCATCAACATTTGATAGGCAAAACCAACATGGAGCAACAGGACGTTTACCATTATCTAAACTAATTTAATAAAAATTTATAAGCTCATGTAACCACAGTAAAACCTAACCGCCTTTTCTTCTTTTACGGCCTCCTTGATCAATACTATCTTCTGTAGTTTCAGACATGTCAAATCTGTATTGGGTACTTTCCTTTCGTTTACACTGTTGATTCGTAGTTTCCCTAGAATCTTTTCTACACATCTCATATCAAGTCTAACAATTTTCCACAAAATATGTGAAAGACTTATTAGTTATCTTTATCAGTTTTCAAATTATTTGTAGTAATACAGACTTAGCAATCAAATCTTGTAGTATTTCCATATAAGGGAACTCTGATGAATTTGAAGGTTGTACAGTCAGCTCTTCACGCCTCATTTTTCGCATAGGCTGAAAATATTTCCGCATTTCTTCATGTATTAACTGATAAATTGTACGTCTATATAACATACTTGTAAATTAAAAGCGTATAACCATTTCTGTTTCTTTTCATTCTCCACCGAAGCTAAGCCTATGAATCTTGTTGTATGCTGCGCAGGTTCAAGTAAAACTCGATGATTTCTAAAACATTAACTATATTAAGGGGCATTTCAAAAATTCGAATGTAGTTTTATAGAGGAGCATTTGAGAGGCTACAACATACTATTCAACATGATTATGCATTACTTCACTTTCAGAACGATCACAAATTAGAACCAATTTTTAATTATAGGAACAAAGTAGTATACGATAATAAATATAGATATTCCAATTATTAAATCCTTTTGAATATATAAAAGAAGTATTTTGAAAAATCTACTAAAATATTTTAGAAAAAGGTGAAAACTGCCATTAACCATTTACTATTTCTCAACATCTATCTATTACCGGTTTGGCATCTACAAGGTTGGTCAAAAAAGAAACGATCTTAAAAGTGTAATAACCAGACTTATCCAGACCACTGATGGTTCAGCATTCTCAATGATCTGGGACGTCTACTACCTTTCCTCTGTATATTACCGTCCTTTCCTATAAGATTGAGACAGTGATAACTGCAAAATCGTCAAAAATCTACTTAAATTAAAGATCACTAGCTTTTATACGATTGACAGCTTGCGTAACAAATCGTGGTAACTAATTCCTGTTTTTGTAAGAAATAAATATTAGGAGCATTAAACCCGTGAATATCGTGATTTATGATAATAACCAGATCTTCTACAGAAAAAATAATTTTCAGCTATTAAAGTCGCGAATACTAGAGATGAAATAGGCCGAATACGTGTAAAAAAGAATGAAAATCGATAACTGCGACTTCCACATTTGAAATATGCTAATGAGGTTAATACGATCTAAAAGCTTAAAAATCAAGTTCTTAGAAACGCTTTTAAACAATAATTTTTGTTTAATTTGAAGAGAGCTATTACACTTTTAAGATTGGTCCTTTTTTTAACCCACCCTGTATATGCACAATGCTCAGTTCACCTCTCGCCTTTTCTGAGTCTAATAGCCTCAAAATGGCTTGAAAAACATCTATCTTTAACTTATTACAATATTCTGTCATATTATCAGTAGTTTACTATTCTAGTAATAAATTAACAATAAGAACTCAACTGTAAGAAGCTGAATTTAGGTATCTTTTTCTAAAAGGCTGTATTTAACAACTGATACAACAAAGAATTGAAATCAACAAAAAAAGCAATAAATGATCTATTATTGGGGGAAATATGTTTTGATATAAGAAATTACGGTTAATTTAATCTTAGCCAGCTACTGAAACAAATATTTCACTATTTGTAGTCACCTCGTTAGTGATGAATCATTATTTATCCTCACTTTTCTCAATAACCGAACGATAAATATAAATAAGCGTAATTTATTTACCTATATGGTTGTCTCTCGTAATGTACTCCCATGCCTGCAAAATGATACCGTGGTCTTAAAGCAGACGCAAGTCGAGCTATTAGTGGTGACCCCTCAATCTCTTTGGATGGGGTATTGTGTGCGTGTTTCCATACCTAATAGGAATATTTAGCATATGATATTAGAATTAATTTATTTCTAAAAAAAAATAAGAAAATAGGAACATTAATTTGAGCATATAGAATTCACTGTGTACAAGACCCTCACAAAAATATAAAATTGAAGGTTTCAAAATCTTTATACAGTGTTCGGAAGTGATAGCAAATTTTGTTGTATCACTTTTTTCTGTTCTTGATCGCCAGATTGATCTGATTTTTTCCTGAGGTGAGATGTTATAGCCTTGGAAGTCTCCAGTTTTAATTTTTTTTCTTTTTTTTCGTAAAAAATGAGTTTTTGTTCTTTTTCGTTAGAATCAGTAACTTTTCATCGTTCGGAAATGATGCCCATTTAACATCTTTTGTCGTTATTTCATGAAAAATGCGCAACTTCATTAATTTTAAACTATCGTAATAATGGTTCATGTTCTTAAGCTGAGTTTACA
This sequence comes from Heterorhabditis indica, assembly GCA_020740425.3. NCBI lineage: Eukaryota > Metazoa > Nematoda > Chromadorea > Rhabditida > Heterorhabditidae > Heterorhabditis > Heterorhabditis indica. The sequence continues at coordinate 126,080 of JAJAVP010000033.1, read as the reverse complement.
AGAAGTCGAATCAGGGCACTGTCAAACTGCCACATACGGTAAGAGGAAGAGTAGCGAACATTTATCGAAACAGATTGTCGATGCTGTCAACTGCTCCAGGAAAGTTGTCACAAATTTCCTGCGTCAAGATGACGAATATGGTAAGCGGAAGAGTAGAGAATCTCTGCCGAATTAAATGATCACGAAAAAATGACAATTTTATGGACTGCATCGAATAGCACGATCAGCGCCAATCAAATCCGTGAGATTTGTGGTATTGATGCTTCAAAAACTACGGTGTGGGAGGTGCCAGACAACAATCTGAATGTAGTGAGATCATGAATGAAGAAATGGCCACAACATACATAAGTATGGAAGGATGAAAGACTTCGCTTCGCTCGATATTCCATGAATTGAGAAAAGGTTGATGTTACGTGTCTTAGAGATAAAGACTACAAACTCATTATTTCGACTGTTGATGGCGTTCAGTGATGAGAAGAAGTCCAACCTAGACAGTTCTAATGGAGGTCACTTATACTGCGTACGATCTGCGAAACTTCGATACTTAAACTCGGAGTTTCGGTGGAGAAAGTGTGATGGTTTGGGACGCATTCAGCTCTAGGGGATTAGTTAATTTGGTGTTTGTGCCAACGAAGATGAACAGCGCGGACTACCAAGATGTCTTAGAGTATCATCTATCCCCATATATTCAACGATTTCAAGGCGTTATCTTCACTTTCCAGAAAGATAATGCCACCACCCATGTCAGTTGAAGGACTAATACTTGGCTGAATACCAATAATGTCAAAACTATGGACTGGCCTTCGCGATCTCCGGAGAATCTATGAGTAATCCTCGTGCGTCCGATTTATGCCAATAAGATCTTCAATCTGCCATTAGCAAAGTAGAAGATAGTATAATTAAAAATTTAATTAAAAGTATGTGGATTTTTCAGGTCATTAATAGAAGTGGTAGTTGTACTGACTATTATTTAATTGTTTTGTACATTTGTTGTTCAAACATATTTTTAAAAAGTGGGCTATCATTTCTAAACAGTGAAAAGTAGTGATTTTAAAAAAATGAAATAAAAACCGTTTGGCTTTTAGGATGAATTGAAACTAGAGACTTCCAAGGCTATTACACCTCACCTCAGAAAAAACTGATCGATCTGACGACCAAGAACAAAAAAATGAAACAATAAAACGTGCTATCATTTCCGAACGTATAATAGAATGCAATTATTTAGAAAAAAGTGAACACCTACTTCAGCTGGCCACATTGAAGTAACTAATATATCAACTCCTGTAAATCCAGCTTGCGTCTTAACAGGTATAAGAAGCTCCTAAAACTAAGAAAGAGGAACTAAATAAAAATGTTCTGATTACAGGCAATAATGCATGAATGGTTAAAAAAAAGACCCAATTTTACAGCTTTCTTCATATTCAACAAAAGCTCTCGCTTGAAAGCGTTTCTGGAAGCTTTAAAACCAAACTTTTCGGCCATATTAATCTCATTAGCTTATAACACACGTGGATTTCGCAGTCATCAATTATCGTTCTTTTTCACATATTCGACTTATTTCATTTATGGTTTCTACTACTCTAAAAATAGCAAATTGTTTTATTTCTCAGTAAAAATATAGAATACTTTATTGTTCTAAATTCAAATTGTGCTATATCACAATTGCATATGCCTTCTTTCGCGGCACCAAGCTTCTGGATCCTTCTTCTTTATTCTGAGCACCAGTTTTTGCACATACTCGGTGTCATTTCGTCCCACACTTCAATGAGTTTTTGTTCGAGTCCATCAATGGAGATGAACTTGCCTTCAGAGTAAAATACTGAAGTCTTTAAATAGGACATATCAAATACTATCTTCAGTTAGTAGAGTAGCAAAAACCTGAGATAAAAGAGGCTGAAAAAGTGCGAAAAAAAAGAATACTCTTACAAAATTGATAATTTTAACTTTCATGCGCAACATATGTTAATGAGATTAATACAGTCGAAACGCTTTTAATTGACGATTTTTGTTGAGTTTGAAGAAGTTATTAAACTTTTAGAATAAGTCTTTCATTCTGTACACTCTGAAATACACTAAATTTATAAATACCTGGACATCATCACAAGTAAATTGAAATCGATTAGTGGATGAACCCTCAGTTCCACTTAGATAAGCAATCTGTAGACCTAGAATAAAATTGAGTAAACAACTATTTACAATACCTAATTTCTCTTTTTACCTGAAGCAGTATTTAAAAGGCCTCGTTTACCAAGATAAGTGAGATTTGAAGAAAATTCTACCGATTCGTCAGGATAAAGATCGGAAGTTGAAGGACAACATGGACCTAAATGAAATATATACCTATTGTATTATATAATAACAGCTAATCCTATAACGATAAAAGATTACTATATTCGAACAGTTGACAGAAACATAACACCAACCTAAGATGTATGTAGGTACAGGGAATTCTAGCTCGCCGTTAATAACCTTCTGATTATCTTCATCTCTGAGACCGAAAAATTCACCAACGCAAAAGAGGACATCAAAAGGACCACTCTGATATAGAACATAATTTGAAAATTACATCCAATTAGCATTACTTAGTTGGTTTGCAGTAACTGACAATTAGCAAACCTTTTTGTTCACAATTCCAACTTTTTTTATTAGTTGGGAAAACCGTCCTTGTACATCTCCACAACATAAAACACGAGTCATTTCCTTCAATATCTGTATTAAAACTAATGTAAGGGAATCACTAGTAAAAAGAAATAGTATAGTCCGCAAACAAAGGAATTTTGTCACAAAATAATAGATTGTAATTTCACGTTTATTTTTCACTCGAATCAACATCATCGACATTGTGGGAGGGAAAATTGTAGTAATTTTAAGTTCTAGGATAGACAAAAGGCAATAATATTCAGTTCTAACAAAGAGGTAGAAACTTTTACTTAAGGATAAGATGGCGGTGAAAGATAAAATGTTAGTCGTCATGATCATCGTGATATTGCCGCGTACTTCCTGGGCATGTTAGGTGAAGTTCGTTCTTGCTAGAATATTGACAGCCACACCAGATACAGTAAAAATGCCGCTGTCGCAAATAGTCAGTTATCTCCTCTAATCTAAATACCATAATCGAATGAAATTTGAAATTTACCAATATGTTCAAGAAATGAAGCTTACTTCTCTTCTAATGCATCATCTGTTAATTCATCAAATCGTTCTTCTTTTTCGGCTAATTTGCCATTCGGATAGATGTATCTGAAAGTGCCTTATCATATTAGGTATTAGAAAATATTAACGGAATATCACAAAATGTGCCAGTCTTCTCATAAAAGTCATAAATAACGTTCTTAATAAAGTGGATATTCTAGAAGTGCATTAATACAAATTATATATATATATATATATAATTTTTAAAGAAATTCTATTGGTAGTATAAACAAGATCTGATCTATCCTCTGATGTTGATTAACGTTTAAAATCGTAAAACAGACCTAGTATCCTCGTCATCAGATATCAATTGGGAATGACTATATCCTGAGTTTTGCTTCTCTTCAGATTTCTCTCGATAGCTTTTCCAGAACCATGGTTGTTCAGGAGCTTCTAGATTAATTCTAAAATAAACTTTTAACAATTATGATATACACAAATCCCATAGATGAAAATATAATTGAAAGTAATACATTCTATGTTCTGACCTCAAATCAAGTTCTAAGCATGCCTTGCGACTCTTTAAAATATCCCCAATTAATTGTTTTGTATTGCTAACATTCTTCTTACGCTTGCGATACTCATTAATAAGTTCAACCTAAAATAACAGTATAACCGGAAAATGAAAATATTATTTTTTACTATTTAAATAACGTACATGCCTCTTCGCCATATCCCTCATTCGTTCCTTCTCCTCTTCTAATCGCTTCCTTCTTCGTTTATCTTCTTCTTTTTCATGCCCCAGTCCAGTTCTATTTGTTTTTAAGTCTATTGATATGGGTTCTTTTATACCAGATCCAAGGTCATTCTCTGAAATTTTTTGTTTAGAATTAGAAATTTCGCTTATTAAAATAATGGTACGCTAACAAAAAAATAAAATAAACATTGATATTTATCTGGCAATGCAGTAGTTATGCATTTCATACTATTTCCATTTTATATTTCGCTAAAAGTGGAGCTAAAATGTTAGTCTTAGAAATTTGTTGAGTGACTTATACTCTTTTAAATTCGAAATAAAAATATAATTCCAGCTATTATTAATGTTTCTAATACAGCTGATTAATAAACTAACCATTCTTCTTTTTTCCTAAACTCATTCCAGGTTTAAATCCCATCTTGCTTAAAAGAGCAAACCCTTTTGATGATTCAGACACAGGCTTATTTAAAGCTTCTTCGCGACGTACTTTTTCTGAAATCATAACAAGATATCAAACATTGCAAATTTTATGAATCAAATTGTTTTTTAGGAAAATATTAGTGTTATTAAATACAATCCTTTAAAGAGAGAAAATATATACCTAGTTCACGTGTGTTAGAAGTCGTCCGGTTGTTCATCTGAAGTTCGGTTCTTTCGCTGTCAATCTTTAGCATCCTTTTGTGGTTTCTATTAGCTGTGATTCCTGTTGACAACAGATATATGTCTCAGTTATGAGCGGCAATTTTTATTGGTATTCAAATATACAAACCTGGTTTTATGTCTTCTATTTGCTGGAGGAAATTGTCAGACATATAATCATCCACATCTATATTACCCATTTTTATAAACGGTTAGCTATTTATTAACCTATAAATTTTACTTGTATTTATTGTAATCATCATATGATGTAATTTTTACCAACGGTTCTAAGACAAATACTATTGGTCGAGTAAAATATCATTGCCGCTTAGAGGACGAAAAATGAAAATACCAAAAAATTGAAGATATGGGTGCTTAATACTAGATCTCTACATCTGTTTTTAATTATGAGCTTTATCTTTAAAACAAGACCTAAAAAATAAACTGTAAAAGTCTGAAGCGTATAAGTTAGAACATCTAAAATTGGATTAAAACTTCTAAAACAAACAACTAAACCACTTCATTGAAATTATTGTTCACATGTAAACTGCATTTGGATTTGAATTTTTTGTTTGAAAATACGCTGACAAAAATCAGGCTACTAGAGCTCTAGATGGTGCTTGCTAAAACTAGAAATTGTAATGTGCCAAACTGATTTATAATTGATTGAAATATGGTTGGTGATTGGTTGCATTTGTATATTGATGACATCATTATGGTTAAAAGTAGTTCTTTAAGTTTGTTAGCAAATCGGAAATAATTTCCACTTAGATAATTAGGTAATTTAATTTCACTTTTAGACTCAAATATGTAAATAGATCTGATTAAGATATTTTCCGGTTTGTCGATGTGTTGAGGAGATTTGTAATTTAAAATTATATTTCATCATGAAAACAGCAACATTAGTGTGTCAGTATTATTCAAAAACAATGTTTTATAAAACTCTTTTATTAAACTAGAATGCATAGTCCCGATATCTTCATGAATTGCCCAGTGCAAAATTAGTCTGTGAGCTGTTAAATTTTTAATTTAAAATATCCATTAGTACAAGATTTAAAGTTTAAAAAACCATTACTTCTTTATAATTACGAAATATATAGAACAACGTTTTTGGCTACTATTGGTATGCAAACACTGTTAATTGATGTTTAGTTCTATTTGCTATATAGTTTAGTGATTTTAGAAGTGTAATATTCTGTAGTCAGGCATTATGTATCAAATAGTTTCCTAAATTTTTTTTTCATTCCTTACTATTATTTAGATTATTGGTGATATTTACTTCGTAATTAGACAATTTACTGAACCGTTATTCGAGGTAACTTATTATAAATTATCATTATGGTTATATTGTCTTTGCCTTTAAATATTTGTTCACTAGTGCTATAGATTTTTTTAAAGGTGAGATATAAGTAAATATCGATAACTTATAAGCTGTAATGTATAAAGCTGATGTTGGAAAGGAATTTGAAGGAGTTGTTGTAATTTTTCCAACACTTCCGAAATATGGAGTCGATATTGGGCAAATTAAAGGTATTAAGTTAATTTTTTGTGGTTTCATATAAGTAGTATTTTATGAAGTTGTTTTTGTAAATATTTTTAGAGTGCTTTGTTTTCCGATCTTCTTATTAGCTCTGCTAAGCAGCAATTAAAATATGATTCAGTTTATTAATTCGAGAATATCGTAGGAATTTAGTTGTTTTCTAATACATCAGTATTTATAATGAATATGTAGAATATGTACTGTTGGTGGGTCTTAACTGGTAATATTATTTTAATCTGGTGAATTCAGGGAATAAACACGATTTAGCAATTTTCATACCTCCACAAAAGTAGATTTGGATGAGAGTAGTGGAATAGTATACTAGGACTTCTGAGTTAAGACGGAAAATATAAATCTATTATGTCGTTTTCTTTAGAGTGCAATCGTATTTCCCTTTTCTGCAGAGAGTTAGGCGTGGTTAAGTCGCGCGAAATAGATCGTTCGCAAATTGGATTGTGGAAACGATTTCATATAAAATACATGGTTAGTTATTTGCTTTTCCTTGTATTGTATATATTTTGATTTGGGCTACTCATTTTCAGTCGCTTAATGGTAACACATATGAAGCGTCGTCGCTTCAAACTATGAAAACACACGCCAAATTTGAAACTGTTTTTAATGGATCGGGAGAAAAATCCATGTACTTTTCAGGTGACTTCTTTTTTAAAGAAACATTAATCTGGTTTTTTTGAGGTTAGAAGCATTATAATCAAACACTTACCTCAAGTATGAGATCTATTTTCATATAATAACTAATGTTATAAATTATAGTTATTATAATAGTTGGACTTTTTGATTTTGTGGTAGGATATAAAGGAAAGGACATTATCTATGCACCTATAAACTAAGGTATAGAATCTATAACATTATTGTTTCTAGAGAGTGGTATGATCGGTGATGTGCAAAAGCACTTCATGTATATCTGGCACTGTTATCTCGGACCTGTTATTCATTTTGCTGGTGATGGAGAAGATCTTACAAAGGTGGTAATTCTATTTTTATAAAGGAGTATTCATTAAATGGCCTTTATTGCTCATATTAATATTACTATTACTATGTTAAATTGTTCATAGTTCAAGCAAATTGTAATGTTAAATATGTGATACGTTATTTTTGTCACTATAATTCAGTATAACTACATTTCTTTATATTTATCTACGATTTATCAGATGTATTCCTCGCTACAGCCTGTAAAATTTGAAGCGATCACATTTATGGACAATAGATTTGCTGCTTTTGTGGTAAGTATTTTAAATACTACTATCAGAATTTATTTAGCTATTTCAATGTTTTGTGATTTACGGGCATAGTTTGTTAGAGAAGTCGGAAGTATTAAGTAAGAAGTAGGTGAACTGATACTATTTAAACAATGAAATAAGTTTTGCATAGATATACTTTCGGACTAAAGAGAAGATTTCGTGTAATTACAATATATTAGTTCAATTTGAACTTTGCAGATGTGCAGTGGTAGTTTAGCTTTACTATATTATAACAACTTATGTGCTTAAAAGAATGAAATATAGGATTTTTTACAGACTCATTTCCAACCATGTTTTCGTGGCAAATTATTTGCTTGAACCATGTAAAATATTTGTTTTCTTTAGTTAAATGATATCACTGTATGCTCGCTTCAAAAGTAGCATACTCAGGTGATAAGAATATGTCATGAATTCCTCTAATATTTTCTTAATAGATTCTAGGGAATCTAGCTCATCGTTTTAGTATTCGAAATAGGCAAATATTTAATGATTTAGTGATATTATTGATTTACGTAGATATTACAGACTACATAATATACTGCTATTTTATAGTGAATATTTTTATTAGGCAAAACGTGTTTCAACAGAAATTCGCCCCTGTCGATTCAGAAATCTTCATTTCTGCTATGAAGCACAGGTAGGAATTATATGTAAATTTGGAAAAATGGTGTATCAAAATAATAGGTAAATTTATAGGTATCAATCGAAAATAATAACCGTTATATTGCCGAATGCCGTAACGGCGATCGTGTTGTTTTATTAGGACCCGATCGTTCACTACTGACTCACTGTGATGAGATAAAGGAAGGAGTGGGTTATCTCTAATGTAACATTTGTAGGTATATACTGCTAAAGTGAATATATATGGGAGAAAACAATACAATATATATATATGAAAAGTAAAATGTTTGATGGTCCTTTTTGTGGTTAGTTAAAGCACAAATATATTTAATGGATATTTCTTTTATTTCTTTTTGCAGACTTTGCTCAAGATTGCCTATTATCGTATCTATGCAAATTCCAAACAAATATTCGTGTCATTTTTCTTAACAACTGATAAACTATACGATGACGTTAAAGTTTTCGTGAGTCATTAATGTATTTTTCATTTGATAATATTTGGATTTTGTACTTCAATTATGCCAGGTTTTGTACTAAGTTTTCTTTATTAATACTTAAAATTACCGGGTAATACTATGCGTGTTTAGGAACAACTACATAATTTGCGTTCGTACCAATACGATATTCTTGGTGATGAGTTTAATTCTGCACAGTCGAAAAGTACGGATAATCTCGAAGAGCTATGCAATATTTACAAGGTCTCTGACCTATGTAGGGATTCAGAATACTCTTTTTATTTTTCATTATTAAAACTAGTTAATTACAACTAGTATATTATCGTACAAGAACTTTGGTGAAAGTGTTATTTAGGAATTTATAAATCCATGGGATCCTGATAGAGAGATTGATTTTTCTTGGTATGGCAATAATAATGATAATGATGATGCAACAGTGATTTCCCCAGAAGTTTCGTCATCGACTGAAGATTCTGATTCACCAGGATTTGGTACAGTTTTTGAAATAGCTTGGTAAAATCTTGAGTATATTTTATGTAATGTTCGAAGATATAGCCACTGAACAATCTCCCTGAAATAGGTATATTTAATGATTAGGAAACATTTATTTCAGAGCATTGTAATACTCAATACAATCCTGTATTCCTTGATTATGTTGAGGAATTTGAGTTATCATTCAATACCCCAGGTGATCTTTGGCTGCTTAATAAAGTATGCCATAAATATGCATATACATAGATGAGTTTTACAGGTCAGACAGGTTTTTATGGAAATACTGGCACTACTTCGTATTTTGATATTAACGAAGTGATTCCTTCACCTCCTGAAATTCATCTGTCTGATGAAGAAAATGACACAAATAACAGGAGTGTTCCAAGTATACTGTTTGACGAAAAAGATACATCAATTTCTTGGAATGATGGAATTCAAACTGCTTCATCATCATCAATGCCTTCATTGATGAAGGCTTCAGTTTCCAGCAATAGTTCTTTACTCGTAAATGAAGCTCACAACACGCGAGCATTATCTGTATTGTCAACATCTAATACTCTTATGGATGTTCCATCATTGTTTAATAATACATCGGTTGATAATGAAGAAGAAATTCATATAGATTTCGATTTACCAAGCTGTAAAATTAAAAACAATCTGGAACAATGCGCCTTATCTGTTCCTGGAGATGAGTACGTGAGTGTTTATTTTTGCTTCTATGGATTCTATACAATGTACCACTTAGTAGGATGACCTTATTCGTTTACAGCTACTTAAACTTGGCATGTCTAAAGATCAGTGGTTGACAACTGATCCTTCCAAACAACAATATCTGCTTGGGAATATTTTACAAAATAATCTTAATGATATTGAACGAATTCAAAAGTCAACCATAAAGTCAAGAGTTGTACGCGAAAATTATTGCCAAAGGACAAAAGTCAGTATTAGTCTTAAATTAAAGTTATTCATATTTTCCATTCTAACTGTATATCAGTAATGGTTCAGTTACAATGAATTAGTATGTATTAGAATGTTTATAGTCAACTTCTATAATGGACCAAGAAAATGCTCAACAGGGGTCTGGAAGAATATGTGATTTTTAAATTTTAATTCTTTGGATATATACACTTTATATGACTGAAATTTTAATGGAAATACACTTGTTCTAGTTTCCTCGCCTCCCTTATTTCTGAGTACTGATTCTCGCACTGTTGTTGCCCACAAACCTAGAGTATCTGTATTTGACATAACTAGAAATGTGACGGTTTGTTTTTCAATAACTTGGGTTTCCTGAAAATTGTTCAAGTTTTTTTAAAAATAACTATTGATATCTAGTTCATGTTATATCACGTAATCACTTCAATATCGTAAATCATAGACGAGTGAAGAATCAGTGTATAATCGTATTGATAAAGCTATGGAACACTGTGATTCAATTGAATCTAGGTATACTCGACTATTGTTACGTCTTTTAGCAGATAAGCAAGAAGTTAGGTAGGTTGAAGATTGAGTAATATGAATGTTTAGTCATATGTAATATTTAATTACAAATTTTAACGAATTTTCAGACAACAAATTAATAGAGTCAATAGTTCACTCTACCAAGTATTTATAAATATTGTTTGGAATGAGTCTTGTCGCTACTTTCTAACGGATGATGTGATTAAACAGTCTGGTTTAAGCGAGGAAGAGGATAGTCGGATGGACATCAGTGTTAGTGTGAAATATCAAATTTGACCATTTTTGCCTTTCTTGTAAATACATTTTGCACTTAATGTTATACTTATAATTTGTGGACGTAATTCTATTTAGGACCTACATACTGGAATTGCACTTCGATTAGTACTGGAGTATCGCATTCTATCAAAGTTCAACAACATCGGCATATTACAGAACTTAATGTTAGTTCTTATAATTTACGAACAAGGTGCATGTAATACTTATATTTCACAATTGTAGGGGTAATGAAGGATTTGAACTCCTCGATGACGTTCCCCAGATCTTAGGGAAAAGATGTGCAAAACTCACCCTCTCACATTCGATAGAGTAGTGTTTGCGTTTTCTTTAATTAATGGTAATTTATATATTAAAATATAAGTGACGTAGTGTGAGTTTTTAGCACTAAGATTTCTATATTATATTATTTGCACAGATATACTTTGTTTGACATTACTTTGTTATCTTTTATCCACTTGGAAAAATTCCATTATCTTCGAATGTTGTATCTTTATTGGCATAAAAAACGAACAAAAACCTTATCACAATCGCTTCGGGTTAACATCTGTGATTTTTATTGGATTTTCCAATAGTTCGGATGAGGCTAGTCTTTTTTTAGAACTATACTTGATTCATGGACATTGTATTATAAACAAAATGCATATTAAATTTATTTAATGTGTACATTTCCTTTTGTCTTATTGTAGATGGACGCATCTGACGAGTCTCCTTCATTTCCAGGTATTATCCTACAAATTGCTGTATTGGGAATAATTTTTTATGTCATCAGTTGAGTTTGATTTTTTGTCATTGTTATAATATAGCAAAGATTCATCGTGTACATGTATTGAGAAACAGTAAACAAGGCATGGCTGACTACATTTTTAAAGTAAAATATCAAAACTGAGTATGACTATTTTTAGTTGGTTTTTTCAAAATATTTCCCTTCGTTAAAATCGTTTGCCATACTTAATTTCGTTCAATTAAGCTAACAAAATATTAAAAATCTATGGTAATTTGTCTGTATATGGAAAAAGATTTAGGCGTTATTTCAAAGGCGCTCAATTTACCGAACGGGTATCTGGAAAAAATATGGTTATTGTTGTTACCGGTGCGAATAGCGGAATTGGGTTTGAAACGGTTCGACAATTAAATCTATGGAAAGCTAAGGTGAAAGCACATGGTATTCAGGAAATTTTACGAGATTATTTGTTTGTGCCTATATTCAAGGTTTACATTTTCAAGTAAACAGCTGTTTTTGTAGGTATATATGCTGTGTCGCAGCGATTTCCGTGCTATGGAGGCCAAAATCAAATTAGTACAGGTATTATATCCATTATTATGGTGTTTTTTAATTATATAAATGACTTTTATTTACATATATTTATAATCATATAGTTAGATTCTTAATTTATTTGATAGTCGAGTTGCTTATATACTGGGCAGTTGGAAGAATTTGGGATTTTTTTGTTGCTTTTTTGAGGTAAGCTAAGTAGCATAAAGTGTGGATAATTTAAATCTGATTGTGCACCAGGTCACGTTGCTGTTTTTATGAATTTTTTGGTGAACGAACGTTTGTGGATTTATTAATGGTATCTTATTCAAGGCACGTTTTAGGTGTGATAATTAAAGAAGTTATATACTTCTCTGATAATATATGTATGCCTTTCAAGACGAATAATCGATTCTTTCAATATTTTATGATTGTCCCCAATATGCAAGTATTCATATTAGGATATCATCTGAAAAATTTGACTTTTACGGATGAGTATAAGGAAACAGATTGGTTCATGATTTTGTTCTTTGTAATATAAAAAAAAGGATAAATTCTGACGTCTTATGATGTCAAATTTAACCGTACGAAGATTACGTGGAAATTTGGTTCTCCTGAGAAGATCATGAAAAATAATGAAAATAGAACAATGGAAGGCTATTAAAGTTAGGAAACGGGAAAAGAATTACTATTTCTGGAAATCTACTCTCAAGCTTAGTTTACTTGGCTGTTTTTTTTACTAACATAATATAAAATACAATAATTGTTCGTTTCAGATGGGATGTGATGCTACTCGCCTTATCATCAGACCGTGTGATATGTCGAGCTTCGAGAGTGTTCGCGATTGTGCCAAAGCAATTTTAGCGGGTATGCTATATTGGTTAAAACGGTAGTACGATAAGCCTACCCACAATGAATAGTTTGTTATAAAATGCAAGAAAAATAAGTTGACAACATAGCTAAGCTATGGAAATATGGACATTAACCAACGAATATATTTCAAAAGGATATTTTAAGTTTATTTTAGAAGAAGACCATATCGATGTTCTCGTGAATAATGCAGGTGTAATGTTTTATCCCCAATATGAAAAAACCGTTGATGGGCACGAAGTAACATGGCAGTGTAATTACCTCGGCAAGTTCTTATATTTAGCGCTAGAATAAAACATTCCTTATTAATCTAATATATTGATATAATGTTTTAAGCCAGTAGTACAGAGTAGTTTTACAATCTGAACCAATTATAGTTATTGGAGTAAATTATTACTCCATACTGTGCAAAAACTGTAATTTTATCGTATGGTAGATATTAAGAATTAAAAATATTTTTTTTTAATGTGGGTGCGCTAAAGTTAGTTTAAACAAAGAATACTAAAAAAATTTCTACAATTTATCTGGTTCTTTGGCTACTTATCGTCTAACGAGTAATATTTATTGGGACAATAATTAATTATTCTAATTTTTGAATAGGACCTCAAGCGATAACTATGATAAATATTACGGTTTTCTCGTTTCTCTAGATTTCATTGATTGTTAATGTTCAGGAATAAGTTGAGTGTCTATGTTGTTTTATTATTAACAGAGACCACGTCTCCTATTAAATGAATTATGTGAAAATTAATGAAAAAATATTCTTTAATCATCTATAAGACATACTAGAAGGCTTGAAAATGATATTTCAAATGATTTATAAAAGGCTTTGTTTGAGTTTTAAATACTGCAGGCCCATTTCTGCTCACTGAACTTCTTCTACCTGCCATCAAAAGAGCCCCTAGAGGCCGTATAGTAAATGTATCTTCTAAACTTCATCTAGATAGTAAACCACTCGATCTGTCCACCATTGATGATAAGAAGAAATTTGGTTTGCTCGACCCTTACAACAGAAGCAAGCTAGCTAGCGTTAGTTTTATCTACTGTTAACTGCGTTTGTTCTTTTATCTTCGCATTAAATTTACTAATGGATTTCATCCCTACTTTATTTAGGTTATGCATGCGCGTGAGCTTACTAACCGTCTTCGCAAGGAAGGAACTCACAATGTCACCGTCAATTCGCTTCATCCTGGAGTGGTCAACACTAATCTGACCCGATTCACATTACTCGCGAGAACCCCATTGAAGCAGATAAGCTTCCTAGCAAGGTTGATCCATATGTGGGCTATTTTTGCCGTTTTTCAGTTATTAAAATTATTATTTTAGATGGTTTTTCTTAAAAACTAATCGTGATGGTGCTCAGACTTGTCTTTATCTGGCATTAAGCAAGAAGGTTGATGGAATTAGCGGAAAATATTTTTCGTAAGTAGTTTTGAATCTTATAATATCATATCCGCTGATTACTTTAATTTAGGGAATGTAAACTAGCGACCGAGAGTCGACATGCTCTGAATGATGAAGCTTGTGAGGATTTATTCAACTATAGTCTTGAACAATGTGGAATAAATAATTAATGGTGATGATAAATTTCTTATTAGCAATTAGCTGTTTTCAATTCCTAAGCCTCTTTTCATTTGTTTCCTTGAACATATGCCATAAATATATTTATTCGTCCTTGTAATATAATATAGTATTGTTTCGAAGGAGGTTGTTCAATTAGCAATTTTAATAAAGATAGTCCATTTTTCTACAGCTATTAAATTTTCAAAAAATGAATGGAATAAGGCTATAGCGAGTGGGATATGATTATTTGCTATTTAGCGAAAAATGGGATGAATTATTTCTTCCATGGTTTGACCCGTCTATAATATTCTTCCCCTGAACATCACTATATTTTTAGGAGGTGGGGAAGTATTGTTTAGTAGATCATCTTGTGCTTAAAGGATTTGGCTATCTTAGGATACGGGAATTTACTTGGCTCGAATAATAAGTGTTAGTTTGATCTACATAGATTTATAAGTGGTCTACAGTATTGAACCGCTTAATTTCTCCTGTAGTTCGTGGAAGAGATTGACTGGATACCTCGGATAGTGAAGTGTAATCATAACGATTCTAGAAACATAAGACCACAGTATATTGTTCGATCATAAGTGGAATGTTTTAATTCTTGATTACAAGAAGTCTCATATTATGAAAGTAGTTTGAAGCATACCCCCATGTTTCTTGGTCGTATTCTTCTATGTTTCTTAACTTCATCATGGAATCCCTCTTTTATATGCTCGACTACGAATAGTACAATCTTAGTCCAGGCAGTCTGAGTTACCTGGAAATTATTTTGTCAATATTAAAGTAAAAAAAATAAATTCTCGTTCCCTAACAATGAAGTACCTCTGTTCTGTCTTTCTTTTCACCCCATTCCAATGTTCTTTCGATCATTGCAGATGCAAACTGATCTAACAACGACACACGGAACGGACATCCATCTGAAGTCATAATTAAAATTGAGCTTTGATAAAACAATTATTGTTTTAAAATTACCAACTGTTTTGGTTATAACTTCTTAGCTCAAGAAATGCTGTTCGTTTGTTAATTAAAAACTCCAGCTGCATTATTATTTTTGAAAGTATAGCAGCGGCTTTAAAATAGCTAATAACTTGATCTATTATAACTGTTTAGGTTCTTCTCACAAGGTATATCTGATGTTTATCTATAGTTTACTTCTGATACCACATAGAGCTTTAATAGTGGTTCCGTTGTAAACACTAATTATCCCAACAGCTCAATTTGTCTCAGTGCTAAATAATCGCTAAATCTCACTAAGAAAAAACCGTTGGTACTGGTATTTTTTCCTTTTTTTAAACTACTATTAATATATTGGAGAACAAAGAAGCAAATTAAATTTTTGATTACCATTTATAAATGGGCAATATAACACATTATATCATAGTAAATATAATAAAACTAGGCTAAAATTAGCTGAGAAATGTTTTTCTTCTATTAGATAAATCGTTGCTATTATCATAGCCTATTTATAATGGTTTGTTGAGAATTTTCACTCTTATACAACAATAGTTGATTAAGGATTCTACTTACATTGATCCCTTGTAGCAAATACATGCTTTTCTCCTGACTCTCTTAGTTCTGATACAGTTGCTGTACTGCTGTCTAAATTCGCAATCAGATCGTCCATAATAGTCGTGAATAACTGAGCATGTTTCTGCAATTTAAGTGAAACCAAACTATCTTGTTCTGAATTATATTTGAAATATCTCTTACTTAAAGTAATTAAATGGGTCTCTTCATGATAATCAATTATAATAGAACTAGCAACAAAATGAAATCATGGAAAACCATGGTAAACAAGAAACTAAATGCCAGAATTCTCCACTTCGTTTTATCTTTTGGCCTAACCATAATTTTCAGAAGTAATAATACTAAATCAATTAGAAAATTATATAGACTCGTATTAAATTATGCCGTGAAAATTTTATAATTAATCGTAGGACCATTCAGTTATACATTATTATTATTTAACTTCTCTTTTAAAGTATTTTTGAAAATTTCGTTTTCTTATGGTATCATTTCCCAAATAATATCGAATTCATTAAGAGTCACTATAATTCACTTTCAACCGTTCATGGCCTGCGTTTTTTGTTCCATGCATAAGGATTGACCTGATCTCCGAGTTTTTAAAAAATGAGTTCCTATAATAATAACATATTAGGTATATGTACATAGTCATTATTATGAGGTAATTTATTTGTTCTAATTGGTATATGATAGCATTCACCTAAATATGCTAATTGCGGGTTCTAATGAGCCTTGGTTTCTAGCATGAGTCCATGTTTTCCTGACAAACAAAATCTGGGCTGGCGTAAGATTAAGAGAAGAAACCAATGGGCATGATCCAGGCAACGCTGTAATATTAATTTGTTGTATTTGTGGAAGAATTATAAATATGAATTATATTTTAACTCTGATTTTGAAGTCCAGTTGTTTAACAATCTGTCAACTAACGATTGGAATTGGATGATGATGCCTTATCTTTCGTAGAGTGATGTCGAAAAGGAGAGATTCCATTTTTTGCACTTCTAGTAGACGAGCTTTTAGCCACCGCTTAAATGTACGAAATTGCAAAAGTGATATGCTGCTCAGGAGAAATTTTGATTAGATACATTGTTTTCAACATTACGTTTTTCGGGCAAATGGGCAGCTGAAGAACAGTGACTCAAAGATTGCTCCTTTGACAGATCACTGTTTCTCATTCCTGTGCTGTGTGTTCGACACACAGAGAGTCTGAAAACAATAGTTCTTCTGAAATTTAAATGCAATTTTTATAAAACTGTAAAAGAGACTTCTCGAGGAATCTATACAGGACAATATAATTTTGTTAGAGTAGGAATACATTTAAGGCTATGTGCATATCACTATGATATTTGACTTCTAAAATGTATGACTATTAATTGGACTAACTGATATTTATTTAGTTCCATGAAGCATTTCTAGTTATTCGTAAATCTAATTTTATAATCTAAAGATTAAAAGACTTAATAGTTGTACTACAAAAAATTTTTTAGCTTGTGGCATTCTAATATAAACTTTTTATTAAACTAAATGAAAATTCAAAGATTAGCCATTTTAAGGTTAGGGAATAAACTCACTGAGTACGTGGCATAACGGCATCTGCGCAGCTTGACGCACGACTTCTGGCTGATGATACGTCTTCAGATGAATTCTCTTTAGTATCGTCTAAAAAATCTTCAATTCCACATTTTTGCATTATAAATTAAATGATGTTTCCTGATAGTTTATGGTTAGTGTAATTAAAAAAAATTGTGTTATAAAGGGAAGAAGTAAAAGTGGTGATAAAGTCTGTAAGTAATGGCAGAAAAGGGTAATAAAATGTATGAAAAGTTGACATTTGTTGTATGTTTTATCATCTTTGAAGTCATGAAAATAATGAAGTGAACACAAACATGAAAACGTGGAAGAAAACACAAGTAACGATGGTATTTTCAATCATGAATGAAAATGGAGACTACATGAAATGCCTCGTGAGCACATCTTTCATAACACGATTAAGGATCGATGAAGCCATTTGTATTTTGATCTTACATTCTTGCAAATTATACTAGATAATAGGTACTAAAAATAGAAGTGAAATTAGCGATTGCATTACTAGGGAACTATATTCTATATATGACAGAATAAAATGCTCAAGTATTAATAAGTAATAGTTCATGAAAAGTATTGAAATAATCAATTATAGCTGCTTAATAATAATTTTTAAAAATGTATCTATATTCAGTGAAATTGAAAATGGACCTTGGGTAGTATCCTCAAAGTGCCGATCGGATGCGGATGAAAATGAGCCGCACTGCGATATCGCGCACAGCTCTGGGTCGCAATTTTTCCCTATAAATAAATAATTGCGCTTGTGCCGAATTCTTGCGTGTGATGTAAACGAAAAGGCTATAAGACGTATGTGAATGGATATTCTACTATGTGATCTTATAATATTTCACCTAGTAACCCGAACAAATAGGTTCCAACTATTGAATGTGAAATTTTATGTAAGAAAACAGGAGCGTCTGACATTCTTCCTTTATGCTATTGTTAAATGATTAATTACACCTTACAACTATAGGTTAACTGTTCCTATTTCTTTATTTTGAACTCGTTATTAAGCTCCGTCAATCAGAATGTGTTTTGCTTGACGCGATTCTTCCATCGGCGATGCATTAAATATTTCATAATAGCTTCTCAAGTGTTAATCGAGCAACAAAAAATGTCTTACGTCACTATCCGTTTGAGCTTCTTCGAATATCTAGCGCAAAGAACACCTTATAGGTGTAATAAGCTAGGCTTATTAAAAATAGATCTGGTATGAATTGAACAACTATGACATATTTCTATACGTTTGTTTGAATGCAAATAATAAATGCAATGTATTGAGCAATGAAGCTAAATAATACGGAAAACAGGGTTAAAAATAAATCAACCTATGTAAAAATCCTATGCCTGCAGTGTGCCAAAATTTTTAAATTCAGAGATTGTTTTCAGGTCTATATTTTTCTAAGAGCAACTGAGCGAATAATCACATCAAGTTTATGCATGAAAATCGGTGCCAGTCAGTAGTAGTAACTAACAGGTAGACTGAAGAATAAGAGAAGGATATATATATATATATATATATATATATATACTTTTTTACAATTTCTTCTAGAACCATAATTATAATGAAAAAGATCAGAAGGCGGTAAAAAAAAGGGAAGTACGGAGTTACTAAAATCAACAATAAGGAAAGGAAATATATAAACCTACCAATAGGATTGACTTCCATCTTAGTAGGAAGAGCACTGATTGATCGGGGAATTCCTGTTTCCTCTATCCTTATGAATGACTGCTGCGACTTTGAGCGTACCACCCTACCCTCTCGAGAAGGTTTTCCGGAATGGTTACCCATTTAACTAGAAATATATGAATAAAAAAATAAACTTTTCAAAAAAAGTGGTGTGACATGTAGATAATAGCAAGAAGAAATTAGCATAATGAAAAACAATGGTAAATAGAATCTTATTACTAACATTTCAAAACTTAAGATATTTCTTTAAGTATAAAAACATGCATACTGGAGTAGGTATTAATACTCATTTTCGATTGACCAGTAGTTGTAGCAAAATTTTGTTTGTATTAGGAATGACTGTATTACAATGTTCATATTGCGTTATTTTCGTAGCTGATTTTCAAGTGTTTTCGACATCGAGATGTGATAATAAATTGAAAATAACTCAGTTCGAATGAAGATAAAATTATTTTCCCCCTAGAATGCAAATTATTGAAATACCTGATATCGATTTAGTACTGAATGCTAATTTGTCATCTGAACGAAGCAAAATTGCATTCTTCGAATATAAATAAGAATTAAGGTTATTAATATATAACCGTTGATGTGTGAATTACTCATGCATGAAGTTGAAATGCGAATTTGTGCAAGCGAGAACCTCTCATGTGCGATTGATATGAGAATAAACTAGATAAAAGTATATGAATCGCGAAGAATAACTCCAGGGTAAATTAGTTCACGGAAATGTAATATTCCGAATTCACAGAAATTTGTTATCCACTATACTTAAAAATAGAAAAAAATGAGAGAAGAATGGATAAGAGTGAGTAGTGAAAAATTGAAATGAACATCCTGCAGAAACATAATTATAAAAGTGATAGAAAAAAGAGCATTCTGATGTAAACAAGTGAAGTCTACGAGAAATTTTCTGACCTACCAGCGGTGAACAATCATATTACTATTAATATTTTTTACTTATATAGAAACTTTTTTTGCCTTTAATATCAATCTGTGGAGAGGCCGCTAGTTACTGGTAGTATGTAGTAAAAAATATGCTTAAATTTTCTTATCAATATGACGTAATTTCTAAACTAATCGCTACTTCTCATGAATATCTGCCTAATATTGAAGGCTACTCATTTTCCCGCTTATTAACTAAGCATTACTCATTTTAGAGATAAAATTCACAAACTCATGATGACAGTGAATAGTATTTTAGGGCACGGAGATATGCTGTCTCTGAAAAGCTGTTTCATTACAAGTAAAGGACAAGTTTTAAAATATTCAAAAACACGGGGTGATAGTTAAACATAGATTAGTTATGGTAAATCGAAGTATTTTAAATGTAAAATAATGACCACATGTCGTATACGCGTATATTTAAAGAAGAATTTTATTTATATAGATCGCTCAATTGATTAACAGAATTGTTGGTTAATTTTTTTGTTTATCATCCGGTTGAGTGGCTAAGTTCCTTATAAGTTGAAATCCAAAGAGATCAAATAATATTCTTAATATCAAAGCTATTGCTATCTATTCTCTTGTGTTGTTGGAATGAAGCGTATTGGAAGCTGCTCAAGCGGAATAAGGAGCAGAACAGCAGGAATATAAGAATGATCGGACGTTGAAGTGAATTAAATATTAAATTATCATACCATAGCTTGTTCTGACTAAACGACTAATGCTTTTTCCATACACCAATAACATCTAATGCGTATGCTTCATTTGTGAAGAGGAAAGATAATAGATGTGGTGTATAGCTCATTTAGATAGCTACCACTCAGTACTTTAATAAAGCTAGGCATTTCTGAATGCAAAATAAACAATACCAACGTAGTCACAAATTGATTTTAAATCATGTTGGGGTGTACCAATTTAATTCATCGTCTAAGTTACTCTACATTTACCTTAGGTATGGCATTAAAATGTCTGGTTTTAGGAGTTAAATGAAAGCTTTTCAGAATTAAAAAATGTTTCATAATTATTTACTGATTTACCGTTTTTTTCCGTCAACTGAAAATCCCTGAATACTTAGTTTGCTTCACATAAGATGGATAAAAGTGCGGCTTAGCGGATAAAAAAAGGCTAAAGGACTTTAATATTTGGAAAGCCATTTTGATAGAGATGGAAAATATTGATAATATAATATAACAGTAAATTTAAAGAGATAAATTAGTTCAAGATTACAAAGAAAATACGAAATACAGAAAATTTCAAGGGTAAAAATTGCTAACTATGAACAAATATAACGCAAGAAACAACATAATCTGTGTCTAATATCTCCTTAGTCAATGCTTTAAAGTCATAATTTTCTATTTATTCCAATTACAGTACACGAAGTCTATAATTGAATGAAGAGTTAATTCGCGCTGTTCTTCATTATAGGAGTAGGAAGATTCAATACAACGTTATAAAAAAATCTAAATGTCAGCACATTTCTTTTTAAGAAAATCAAATAGAGTAAAAAAAATTACAATTATTGGCTTATATGATGGTAAATTATGAATAGATGAGTACTAAATATAAGAAACGAAAATTAATAAAATATAATAAAGTAGAAAATTTCTAGTTAATATGGAGAAGAATGCATCGTTAGATAAAACGATTATCTATAAATGTTATATATAAGCTTATCCGCGTGCCTAGGCAGAGTCTGAGGCTCCAATCTTGTTTCTAAGTCGGCTCTAATCGGCGCGTGATTATGAACACTAATAGGCTTAGGTTAATCTCAGAGAGTGGAATTACTAATCAATCGAACGAAAGCGGTCATGTCGATTATCCCCTATAAACTTAAGTTTCTTGGGATTCCCAATAGTTTCTGCCTATCTCAAAATCATCTCTGAACATCCCTTCACATAAAAGAGAAAACAAAGCACGCACAACCAAACACTAAACGAAACACCGTCCACTTTCCAAATGTTCTATTAGCTAATAATTCAGATCTCGCTACGTGCAATGCAAGCAATTCCACCTTATATAAATAGAAACTGAGGAAATACGAAGTTGATGATGGTGAGAATATGATTTTTGCTAAAGATGAAAGTAAAAATGAAATTTCAGTACATCAATGGCAAATAAATCAATATCCTTGTAGTTGTACATACATATTGAGTTAGCAATATTATTTACGCAAAACTTTGAAAAATGACTTAATATAATGGTGTATAATATACCTAAATAATTTAGAATAACCAAAATATTGCTATTAATAGGTGAAATTTAAAAAAATACTTTATATGTAGTGCTGATACGAAGTTCTGCAACTTTCAATCTTTTAGACCCATATTGCTTATTTTGTCTATTTTGCTTTAAGCAGAACTCATATCAAAGGGTATGCTTGTACTAAGTCTTATTGTGTATCAAATAGTATTAGGAAGTTTTCTTTCTTATAGAGTATTCCGTGCAAATCCTTAATATTCATGCTTTTATTTTTCTTAGATTTATAAATTTCCAAGTTGTAAACAGGATCGGTTATTCTATAGGTATAAGGAAAAATGGGTTTCCGAAAGCTTATGGTTTCTCTCAAAAATATCCCCGTGAAAATTGCATGCCATACTAAAACTTCGTCATATTGAAATTTGCTTTAAACACGGTGGCTAAAAATAGGAATACCACCACTTTATAATGAGAATAACTCTTGATTAATGGTGGTTTAGCACTTTTTCAGTGAGTAGTTTTTTTTTGGAATGCAATGTGTTTTGTAATCGCATCATCCGACTGTACGGCTTGCGTTGAAGTTAGCCCCAGACGAAACCTCTTAACCGACACTAAAGACAACAGTTAAGAATCTTTGAAACAGGTTGCATAGCTATTGGAAATTTTCACTGTGAAATAAGTTATAAGCACTTAAACAAAAATATATAAAATATGCACTAAGTAATACCTAAGCCTAAAAAATCGGGAGTTATAGAAGTTAATACTACTCCTGTATATGCCACATTTTATATTACCTGACTGATAAATAGAAATCTGATGATAGAAACTAAAAGTTTATAGTAGTGATAAAAGCCTTCCTTCTAATAACTTCCAGTGGTGTTTGTTCAAGATATTAGCATACTATATGTTTAGATTAGCTCTGGATTGAATATAAAATTTCTCTAATTAGATGGTACTACTTATTTGCAGACTTGCAGCAACTGCTGAAAGCTTATTGAACTATATGACTTCTCAAGAACACCTTAATTAAAGGTAAGACGATTTTTAATTTGCGCGAACTGAACAGAAACAATTGGAATTGACTTTAGGGTGGTCGGATGGAGGTGAATAATTGTCTACAAATTAGCCTCTTGTCCAGTTTTTCATATATATTTAACTTCTATCTAAAGTAGGTATTTGGTTAATAATAATTCGTATAAAAGGTTCAACAATAGGCTATTATGTTTTTAGCAATATATGAAATGACATTTTTAGTTTAGATGTTATAATAAAATAACTTCGTAATAACAATAATCTTCTTTCTAAAGTGAAGTGATTTTAGGTAATTATTTCTGACATGGATTGTAAATTGCATGCTTTACCTAAACGATTTGTTTCATGAACTTTTTAAACAAAAATGAGTAGAATAATGTATCATGAGTACTAAATATAGGACTTAGGATATTGATGGGAGCTTCTTTGTAAGATGTGTCCTTTCAGCTCATGTGCTCCTTTCGTTATTAACTACCCTAGTACGATGTGCGAAAACTAATTGTCGCAGATGGCAGAAGATAAATAAAGCACGATAAGGACTTCCTAGAAGCACAGTATACGAAACGCTGAATATCACTATACAGATTTTAATGTACAGGCTTATAGAAAACTAGTAACATTTGGAAAGCTTGGATGTACTTAACTATCTTGGCTACCGGAAAATATGCAGAGATATAAATAATAATTTAAAGTTACCGATTTAAAATACACCTTATGCTATACACGGAAAAGCATAAGATATTAATCCACACTGCAAGTGCATTTATCCCCATCAAGCTGTGCCTAATGGGCCTTCCAGACAAAGCTGGACCAAAACAACACATGAAGGATTTCGCAGTTTTGTCATTCAACGGAGCAAGTAGAAAATCTTATAGAGGGATAATACAAATTGTGCTACCATTTTATGGCTTAATTTTTTGGACAAAATAGACAAATAATGATGTTAAGTGATAAAACACATAACTACGTAACACCGCTTAAGATCAATGCGTTGAAAAATTAAAGAGATAATTCTTCGTCATCACTGGTACGCAACCATGACGACGTTGGGCCAGAAACCTAATCTCACTAATTGGTGAACGAAACGAAATGATGCGGTGGCACACAACAACACATTGTCCCTTGAGGAATCAGAGAGAAAAAGGAACTATCACCATGTAGAATAGTTTGAAGACTTTCAATGTATTGAATAATTACTTTATATCTGCATAAGACTTTTATTTAACATACCTAATCGTTTTTACTTTAGTTTGGTTTCTTGCCAATCTTCAAAGTAATCGAAGATCATATCCTATTAAATTCTAACAATTAGATGCATAAAAAGAAATCATGAGTAAGTTAATAACACGATTAGGCGCTAGTGTCCGGTATTAACATAATATTGATTTATCAATGTCGCAAAATATGATGTTCAAAAGTGGAGTGGTTTCCGTCACAGTAATCGCTATCATCAACTTGAATACAAATCCTTAAGACATAGGATAAGCTGAAGATTCTCGTAGATCTATTAAGCAAATAAAAAGTAATGAATTCGAAAGATGAAAATGTATGCTTGGAGACATATATAGCAGACTTAGATACAGATAAATAAGTGTGTGAGTTCAGCAGAGAATCTGGCATGCAATTCATCACAATTTGGAAGTCACACAAAGCGCATGTAGTGAGAAAATTGAAGAATAGGAAGTGGTGCAAGCAACCGAAGTTCAATATAGCCAATTCTATAAGGTAAGAAGAGCTCAAAGTATATTATCACTTAATGCCTTAGTCCTTTCATTCAAATGCCTACAATTTTTCTAAAGTAGTCTCGTTATGTCTCGGACAGGATAAGGACGAGGATATTCGTAGGGAACTTACGATAGTTACAAGCCTACGAAAATATCCTGCTGAAAATCAGGTAGTGTATGATAAAATAGCATTTCTCGGCTTTTCCTTTGCCTAGTAGTACTTCTATGCCACACCCCAACAAGTATTTCGCTCTTCTCGAATTTAAATTTATTCGTTAAAACAAATTTAGATATAACTGTATCATCCCTCAAAATTTACGCCTAAAATATTTATAATTACATAAAAAGATGTAATTTTTCTGAGTTGATTATTAAGCAAAGAAATGGCTAAGATTAGTGATGGAAAAGTGTTGCTTTATAATGACTATTGATAGATCTTTGATAGTTAGGTAGCATTACTTAAGTGACCATTTGGAAAATCAATAGAAGCCCGTGGTTGCAGTATAATTTTTACTCCATAATTTACTACCGCTTTATATGACCATAAAACATTAGAAGAAAACAAAATTCTATACCGATTCCCCATTAACATAAGTCTTTTTAAAACGATAATAAAAGAACAATTTCAGTTAGAATTAAAACCAGTTATTAGTAGTAAAAACTTCCCTCTAAAGTAACAATTCCGGGGTATAGCAATGTTAATTGGGCAGTACTAATGGAATGTTTATATATTCCAATAATGTACAAGTTTTAATCTCAGTTAGCTTTTTGAATGGTTTATTTCATGTTTTGCAGAAATATTTAGACATTTATCTGCTTGAATGACTTAGAAGAGTTCTAAAAATAGAAGCGGGCTTCAATTATAATGAGAAGACGACTAGTACGTAAGTAATTATTCGCAGAATGCGGTGCAACTGATCTAAGCCAAGTTTATGGATAGCGAGAACCATTATTTTCTTACTGGTTTCTACAAAAACTTAATTAATTCGGTTATTTAAGCTTGAATTGATAGTTTATCTAAGAATTTGAAGGTCATTTAATAAATTGATAAATCTATAGTTTAATGTTAAAATAATTAAACACTTTTAGATGAGTGTTTATGATAAATAATCTTATAAACTCGCATGTAGAGTGATTATTACTAAATGTTTATTTCAAAAATGTGATCTTATTATTTCTATAAATATGATATTCCAAAAATACTAATATGACTGGATTAAGAAATAGACATTTATGATCCAGTATGAACTACTCTAAAATTATTTCGAGTTTTTAGATAATTTTCATAGGCTTAAACCTTTAGTTTACAATAAAAAGTTGTCACCTTATCTAATAATTGGCTAAATTTAGCAATAGAGCTGTTAAGTACATTCGTGTATTGTCGAAACAGTTTCTTGCTTTGTGAACAAATCTCTAATATAAGAGCGGATGCGTGATCGTGGTCATAGTGTATGCCTAGAATTACTTTTATTTGTCCGCCTTGAAATACTTTTCTGTAGTCATCTTGTGTACAACATGCCTCTGTTTTCGTAAATTTGATAAATTGGAAAATGAGGTCTGCAATTTGGATTCAGTGAGCAACGGAAATAAATAGACACGAATAGCGAAATGCAAAAGGAGCGGAAGTTGGGAGAAAATTGATGGAGAATTAGGCTAAGAATCTATTGAGTGATGAAAGGAGAACCCTCACGATGAAGTACATGATAATAATGAATATAAGGATGCAGATGAAGACGTTAGAAGGGATGAGGCAATGAAAAAATGGAGTCTCGTGTATAGAATAATCACCACTGTGAAGTCTCATAAACACTTATGTTTTTTAACCGTGCGGGATTGTCAACATACAGTGTACTTGAAAACGATCCTATCGAGAATTGTTCAAAAAAACCGAACTTGCTGATAGAAGATGTCAATAGTTGTATAATTATTGCAGCAACTACCATTTCTTGTGAGTAACTTAATTATACTCAGAATAGCTTTATTTTCATCAGTGTATCCTTATAAATTAAGTGCAGTAGTAGGTTGTAATTTAATTATTTTGGAACTATTCGCTGTGAAGAATGCATATGCATATATTTTGTTGATCATATGGGCAAATGTGTACTTTTAGCGAGATAACGTGCCATTTATTTTATAAATTTTGCCTCAGACTATGGGTGGAAGACATAACATATTTCCAGTTGTGTCTACTCCAGCTCAGTACACTTATATTGAATTCCCCTTATCTCACCCATAAACTATGGGCTTTCTAGAATCAACAAATTCGAAATTTCAGGTTTCCCAAATGCGCAGCCCATACTATAAGAAACGATTGAAGAGACTATGGGACTTCACCAAGGAATATTATTAAATTAACCGATTCCATTATGACTAATAATATGTTTGATTAAATGTAATAGAAATTATGCATCTTATGACCTAAATTAATTAATATTAGTTGTATAATTGCCACATTTGCATTGCATTCTGGCCTCTATTTCGTTGAATCACATGAACAATCAAAATTTACATAAAAGTATCATCCTGTTTTTCCCTTTGATAACGCAGAGTAACTTGCACAAAGTGATAATGTCTTTCAAGAGAACCAAACTTTTTGCTCGTGTGCCCACTGCTGATACAACTGGGCATTTAATTCGTGCATAGTCAAGAGAAAAACTATGCCTTTAGTTCAAGACTTGACAATTTAATGCATTTTACAGTGACGTTTTCATTTTATTGTTTGTTATACTCTTGATACAAGCGCAGTAGTGCTTGTTGAACAAATCAAACTGAAAAGAAACACTGCAACCATTCCTAGATACAGGTGATGCAGAAATATGGGAAAGGAAAATTAGCAAAGTAACTTGACTTTTCTGAGACCAACAACGCTTATATGCAGATATTCAGATCAAACGATAGGAAAACAAAATCCTATGGTTCTCGATAATCTAATTTCCCAAGATTTGAATTCTGAAATTTCATCCGTACGTGATATATGACGCAAATTAGGTGCCCTTAAATATCAGTTTATTAAAGAAAAATGATTTCCTAGAAATAGACCTATTCTGTCATAAAATTGTTCACACATGGAGTGCTGAGCTGTTCAGTACGCACCGGATGCAATATCTGATGATATATTTATGAATTTTTGTTTGCTTTATTGTAACACTGAAAATATAGCATTTCCCTTTATTTACGACTATGTGTATATTATAGAAATATAGTTATAAATTTACTCAGTTAACTTCGCATTAAATTCATAGTTGTTTTTTAGAGTTTAAATATCACTTTTATTTGTAGTCACATTTTATTTCAGAGAAAATTTTGGTTACTGCTGTTATCAATCCAAAAAAATTCAGCGCACCATTATCATTAAACGATCCATAAAAATAATTCGTAATAAAATGATTCAATATCATAAGCATAAGCAGAAATATCAACAACGAAAATTTGATTAAATATATACAGCTAAATTTTTGTTATGTCCATTTATTCCACAATCAATATAAATCGGAAGCATTTATAACTAGACGTAGTAAACAAGTGAACCTCGACCAAGACTGGATTTCTGATCACGACGGATAAAAAGTAAATAGTATCTATAAAACATCATTTGTACATTATCCCCAATGCAGTTACGAGAAACAGACATTGAGTATTTTAAAATGAGAATATAGTTTTGTCTGCTCAAATGATGAGTTAATAGAAACTTGTCAAACTGTTAAAAATTAAGGCCATAGATTATTTTGAATTTAACTAATTTCTATATGTACGCAATCAAATTTGAACACTACTTTTTTCATTTTAGTGATAACTATAAAATTAATATTTGCCTAAAAATCATGTTTGGTGCTCTGAAGATAAGTGCAAGTTAATAAAAACTTAGTGAAAGAATTGCATCATAAGAACTGTTTTCCGCTTTTTCCACTTCTCGACAGTTGTGATAGTGCTCATTTTATACACATCGGGTGTAAAGAAAGCAGATGTGCTGAAATGTGAAGCGATTTTTGGTATAGGATGACAGCTGGGAAGTTCTTAGACTATCTTCACTCCGATATCCTATGTCTTATTTCAGCTGACTTTTTACCAACTTTTTGTAGTCACTATTACGTAAGCTAGTTGCATATACTATAGGACACCATTAGAGAGTCAAGTATTTATTAAAAACACAAGAGCTTACGACTAATGATTCATGATTTAAATATTCTAGTTTTTCAAATAATGTCGATTGCATCTTTTATTTAATGAATTTTGTTATGTTATTCAATTTTGGATTGGTGATAATATTTACGAATTCTAATATTTTCTATTCATCGAGGAAAAACTACTTTCCCAAAAGGCAAGAGAAATGTTGGGGTACGCTTTATGAGCGATGAAATTGCCTGATTGGATCCTAGGGGATTAATTTTGCATCTAATCCTTTATAACCCTCTTTACCGTAGTATTACTTCATTGCCGATTTTGTGCATTTTAGATTTTGTTTCGTTGTTTTTCTTCTTATCAGTTGTCCTTTAAAAGTATAATATGTTAATAAAATAAAAACAAACAAAAAGAGATACCATAAATTCCATTATTTTCGTTAACACTAATGATTGATTATTTCGGCATAACTGTCTTTTATTTTTTATTTTTTTAAAACTAAGATATTAGGATTGTTCGCACCATTATGGGAAACCAAGTGGGTCGGCACGTTTAATAAAGACCAGGTGTGGCAGATGGTCCTACATCAAACAATCTCCTTGATTAAGGATCGTATAGTTGCGTAATTCGTAGAGAATATGAGGAAACGAGTATGGGATCAAATATAATAGTGAATGAAAAAGATCACATAAGAATATATAGTTTTTTTTAAAATCAAGTAGAAGCAATTAGGACGATAATGGTTAGAATAATAGAACGTAAATTTAATTGCAAAATATTGCCAAAAAAATACCAGGAACTGTCCTCCCCTAGCACCCTATTCATTCTTTGAACGACCTTTCGAACCCCGAAACCACTCCAATTTGATTGCGTGTTTCACAATTCCATTACAGGTCTGTCGCTTTTTCTCTTCTTCTGTCACTTTTTCGCTTGTTCTGTATCAGATTTGAACTGTCAACCGCCTGGCGGTGCTGGCCAAAGAAAGGTTGCAG
This sequence comes from Heterorhabditis indica, assembly GCA_020740425.3. Classification (NCBI taxonomy): domain Eukaryota; kingdom Metazoa; phylum Nematoda; class Chromadorea; order Rhabditida; family Heterorhabditidae; genus Heterorhabditis; species Heterorhabditis indica. Next base: position 95,957 of record JAJAVP010000033.1, on the reverse strand, counting down.
ATCTCGTTATCAGCCTCTGCTACATAATTGACACGTGATAAGTTTGTCTTGATGAACTATGCTAGTTTTTTTTACTTTGTAATCGGTCATTAAATGTATTGATCTCCTTCTTTCTAATATAAAATGTTAGGCTAAAATGACGGAAGAAAAGTAAAGATTCAGACATTAAAGCATCTAGTAGAATACCGATTATCTGGTCGTAGAGAACCTTCATACGATTATGTTTGGTGTATTAGTTTCACTGATTGGACAATTTAAGACATAAGCCTGGAATTATCGTCATTTACGATGACACCTTGTGGTTAATTAAGAGATTTACACTTAGGTGGTCAAGACTCAACCAATTATATGTAACACTGCGGAAATGTATAACTTGCTCTTTCGTTCAATTTACCTTGTACTCATTAAAATGAAAGAATGATCATGTTTCTCATAGAACAAAATCCCTCTTCGCACGTATTAACGTATTATTTAAAAGATCTTTCTAATATGAATATCAATAATAATAACTTTTCTTTGCTTACTTCTCACTCTTACATTTTAGTACTAGTTTCTTGAATAGGGTGGGCGTTGATTGATAAGATTTTATGAATTGTCTTAAATTCTAGTTAACTATAGGTAGTGAAAGATGAAAGTATATAATCATAAGAATACCGATAAGTGTGACAACGCCAGAAGTCATTATCTAAGTGAAATGTACCCTTTCACACCGTCGTCCCATTACTTAAATCTATGTAAATGCCGCGATCAAAGCGTACCGCTTTATTGTAATCTAGTGAATTTATTCATACACTTACTGAATTACTTTTTGCGCTCTAACAAGGCATTGACTCCTTGAAACGTTGAATTACAGTAGTTCGTTAGTTGGAAGTGACTATTTCAACCAATCTTTGATTTTCAAACATTTAAAATATAGTGAGAATGGCATATCTATATTTTTTTAGATAAATAAATGCGTTAACCCTATAATAGCAAATTATATTGAAAAATACATGGATATACAGGTGTTAATGCCATTGGCGGATCACAAGGCAAAAATGACTGCAAGAAATTAGTGGGGGTACATTTTGTGAACAACGGGTTAACATTTGTTCTGAGAACAGTATGATACCTTGGGTATGGTATTAGGTTTGGGTGGCCTCCAACTAAAGCATAACTTACATAATTCAATAATTTCTTTATCATGTTTTTAAAAATTTTGCTCACGCTTTATTTCATCTATTATCATAATCTCTAATTATCCTTATAGCCTATTTTTCTCCAACCATATAGCAAAGTTTATGCCACTTATTCTAGACTATAATTTCCACTATTCTATTGTACCCCCTTTCATATCTTCGCTGTCGATTGAATCTTGATGAGTCGATTCACATTTACCCGTACATCGAAACTCAGGCGCCACATTAGATTATCGTCCTACCTGGGACATCTATTTGACAGACATTAATGTTAGACCGTAGGTATTCTGACAGGTGAATAATTTGAAAAAAATCACAGTGTATATTGCCTTGTCTTCCGTTACATTCGAAAATAAGTTTTTTTTAAAGATCTATTTACGAGTTTTAATAATAAATTAGTTAAGTAAATTCATAATTGCGTCTTTTAGTACCCAACTATTAAATAAAATTAACTTAAATATAATAGGTATTTTTTGTCAGTAGCTGACAACATTCATCCGTTGCCACTTATGACAAGGAGGCGGGACTAAGGCGCTCAGACGACAAGATGTCAAATAAGATTCACAGGAATCTTAGGGTAGAATTCTGGTGTTATTGCTAATTTATTTTTAGTTTTGGCTACAAGTCAATTGAACTATGCAGTTTTTTTTCTTTCTTGAACGGTCAAAGTTGATTTGTCTATTTCATATCATATCAATGTAATACTGTATTAATCACGACTCTACTTTTTATCATTATTATTCTAACAAAGACTTTGATATTCAAATTTAATCTTTATTTCGTAAATTATTTTGTCTTCATTTTTCAAAATCCCACCGTCAATCTGTTACCTTTACTCTCAACACTCTTCCGCCCATTAATCCCTCCAAGTGTTTACCGTACTCTCTCTCTCTCTATTCACATACGCAAGCCAAAGGTAAAACACCTGCCGCATTCAAAAGTACATCTGCATAAGTTGTTATACAGATTTGTATCAGTAATATTTGTTATTAACCTAGATACATAATCTTGGTTTAGAATTGATGCCAATATACCGTTGAGTATCATCTATGTGAATACTTTTGTAGTATATTACATCATATTTCTTTTTTAATCTGTGTACGTTGTAGCAACCACTCTTGATATTGAAAGAATGCTGTAGTGAATACCTTATGAACAGAACGCTGCTTAATAAGCAGAACGACTGTTATCTATGTTGAAGAACAGTTTGCCATCTCACCACTTTCACCTATTTTATGTATTCATTTGATCGCAAAGTACGACCATATATCAAAGCGACAATGAGTCTAAATTGTCTAGGCATTTTTGATTGAAGCCAATTCATAAAGTTTGAGATTTTTTAAACTCATAAGCAACCGCTTTTGAAATTTCTATTTTTATAATATATTATATCAATTTTCATACATTTATTAGAATGATATTGTTCCATAGAGAGGAGAAGCGTCGACGATGGTAAGAATAGCGATGAGACGAGGAGGATGAGCTAGAAGTTGAAACAGTTACTTCGTGATGCATTGGTCTTTCTCCTCTACTGATTGATGTGCCCTCTCTGCTCCTATCCATAAACTTGATGGATCAACGACGCGCAAGAGCGTAGATAATGATTAATACACACAAGACATGGCCGCCATACGAATCTTCACTATTTCCATGAATAACATCTTACTTCCTATTTTATTCCGCAAATTTACCACTGAAAAAAGATTTTAGTTTTGCTGCTTATATCTCATAACATCGCTTCTTGGACCTTTTTTTTACGATGTGTGAACTATCAATTATACTACTGTACATTCTATTTTCGTTACATTTAATCAATGACACCTCGTAGTTGCCTTCACGTTTTATTTAATGAGCTCAATATTCTTATTATTAACAGTGGCCTATAAGAGTGTGAGAAAGTCTAATTAATCAATTGTTAATTTACTACTTCTATAATAGCAAAGGCATTAATGTTCTCTTTATTCCACTCTCTTTAGGAATTAATGGCTTTATAACTCTAACGACTCTATTGTATTAGATCAATCTTATTTTGTGTACATCGGTGCATACTGAAAATTCTGTACTTGAAAGAGGCATAATTGCAAGACACTATTAATGCCAGCGAGGTAGTTGTCTTATGGAAAAGATTTAGCACCATTAAAACACTTTATATATATTTACCCTATTCTACACTTATTATACTAGTGATAAAACAATTTTATCATTAGAGTAGTGATATTCGCACAAACAGTTCCTCGCGCATGTTCATTCAGGTGTAAACCTGCCACTACGCATATGTCACCCACCATCTTTTCGTACCTGGTCAAACAATTATTATGTCCCATTGTTGTAATTAGAGGCCAACTTTTGGTGGCCTGACATTTACGCTTCATTAACAGCACTTTCAATTTTTAGTCATTTGTATAGTACTGCACACAATTTGCTTATATCGAATGATACACTATGAGATGATTATTTGGATATGTTTTTGTTTAACTAGGAAATTTAATTTATATCAGTTATTTGATGCGTGCAATAATGTGTAGTGTCTGCTGCCTGGGTTCACATATGAGCGTGGGATGCGCAGCCCGCGACGGGCAGGCGAATTGTATGTGACAGGGGCCGACGAGGGTGATTGGGTCGGACAGTAGTGTGTGTCATATTATAGGGCCTGACAGAAGACGAATGAAGTCTCTCAGCGAACCTGACACTCGCCAGCCACAGACGGATTTATCACAATGAGGCTGTGGAGTAGTTCTCATAGGGAAGATCTATAAAGTGGTACTAGATATTAAGTTGTGCATATATGGTGAACCTCCTATCTATCTGGAGGTGTCACTACAAACTTTTAATACTGCTACATTATTATTTGAATCCTCTAAATAACTGTTACGCAGCTGCTATTTGTGATTTCTCTTCGTCTTCTTTTAAGCGTTTATATTTTATTCAGATAATTCTGCTGAGAGAGCCTTTAAGTTAGAGTCGAGGTTATCCTAACTACTTATAAATACCACATTTTGATCCAAATGTCTCCAGCCTTCCCATTTTAGCGTAGAATTCTAAGAAATTTCTCTATTAAAAGGGGTTTAGGTTTATCAGGGTGCTTTCCGTCACAACTGAGTGACACATCATTTGCAAGAGGGCCGCCTGTCATTTACACGTATGTATCTAAGCTCCTTAGTCAATCATCTGTCATGAACCTCCCCTCTGCCGAGCCTGTTAGAAGATAGGAGTCGAAAGATGAGAGGGTTCAGTGAAGTACAAGCAGAACAGAATGAGTAATTATAAAAATTTTGGATTATACACAAATTAGATTGTAATATGTAACAATTAATTATAAGATCTGTTTTAGATGCCCTACTTTGATTGAACACATTTCGAATATTTTAATAGACCCAGTTTATACGTGAATAGCATACGACCACCTCTATTTGTATTTATCCACTTATATTTTTCTTTAAAATACGTTAAATGTCATCCACCTTATATCCTCTTCCATACATCTATCTATCGTATGAGTTTTATCGGCGATAGTTGCTATATATTGACATTTCTCGGACATTCCATTCGTTGAATCCACTAGGTTTAAAAAAGTCAAGATGTCACTATTAGTTTGGCAACTTCTTATCTCACTCTAGAAGCTGTTACAGTAAGCAATAATCCGCCGGATTGACAGTTCGTCGTAAATGAGTCGCAACGACACGCCCCGGAGAACATCCGGTATAAAACGAAACGAAACCTCAATTGACCAATGCATTATTTTATATGCCAGTTTTTTAAAGAGATTTTAATAGTAATAAGAATAATCGTCGAAGTAGTCTTTAAAGATGACTAAAATGAATAGATTTATAGTAAATAGTCTTCCTAGAAAACAATAAAATTTTCAATGGCATTTTTCTTTGAATTTTTATCGTTGATTTAAACTTTTAACTCCTGACTGATTCTAGTTAATCTTGAGCTATATGCTTTTATTTGTCTAAAATATACTGTATTTAATATATACTTCCTGTTCCGAAAGTAAATCTTTATACTTTCATTGAAGGATGAAATGTAACACAAATAAGTGAGAAGTTGTTCTTGAATTATTTTATGGCTGTAAGAACTAATATTTTATACGTACTTACAGATGGACCTCTCGATGATGCCTGAAGAAGTTCTCATAAAGGTACTTCAATGTGCATCACCGACTACTGTATTGATAGCAAAAGGAATGAACAAACGAATGCATGGCATAGTTGAACGAAGTAACTTAGGAAGACCAAAAGTCGAGGATTTTAGGTAATGTCCCTTATTTTTCCTTTTCAGTTTATTACTAAGTTTTTATGTTTAATGAGACTTAAATCGTCTACATAGTAGCATATTTATATAATTGAATACATTTTTATTTTAAAGCGTTGAAATGCGAACGTATACTCAAAGAACAAGAGAAATTGGAAGAATTCAGCTCATTAAAAGTAACAAGATCCAGAAGAGAATGGTAGTCACTATAAAGAGAAAGAAAAAGAGTAAACAAATAGTAGAAGAAAGTGAAGAGGGACCAAGTTATGAGGATAACTTAATGATTGGAGAAGCTATGAGACAGGCAAGTGATAGATAAGCGAGTATAAAAAAACTAATAGAATATTCAGTGAAAATTTAGATAATGGTTATCTCTAATTTAGGTTAAAATAATTGAACGATTATCGTTCGATGGCGTAACTGTTGACACAGCATTTCACAGTATGATGACCGCTAGATGGAACGATCTTAGGTAGATAACTTTCGCTTCTTGTTTTCTTTCTTAGAAATTTACTCCCACCTAAAAAGAACCTGATCTTTCCATTTGTTCCCGTCACTCTCAGTTTTTGTTTGTTGATTGCTGCGAGACTGACATATATGCAGTATATCGGACTAATCTCTCAGTTCAGTATGATATACTTCCTTTTTTATACATGCTTTGACAAAGTGAAAACAGGTTACACCACTGCAACAAAAAATCAGCTGATATTTTATTTTGAGTGGTTAATTTTCACAAGATAAGCTGGAAATCCATTTTATAGAAACCTTTTTTTCTATATTATAACACATCATGTATAGAAAAACTTTATAGCTCTGTCCACTCGCTCTCATTTACTCTTTCCCGACTGGCGCTCTCTGAAGACCAAATGATATCACTGTTATCAAGGACCAGCATCAATTCTCTCACTTTAGACTTCTGTCATTTCGATCAGGATATTATATCTGATAAGGTACCTAATAAGATAAATTCCCTCATATATTCAAATTATGAAGTACTTATAAAACGTCATATGGGTTCAGTGTGGTCTAACAATTAATAGTCGCCATATTATGCTATTGTAGAATATTAAGAGCTATTATCCTAATCACCTTGTCGGTTCAATATGTTGTCAAGCTCAAAAGAGCTAGCAACTAAGGTGGGTTGAGGGAAGAGGAGATAGGGAACCCGAATGGTGCCTTTGGAATTAGGACACACCTACTCTCGACAACGTCAGTTCTGACAGCGCGGTGCGTCAGATGAAAACACATGTGTCAGAACCGTTGTCTCATATCTTTACAACTGTGACAGAACTGTCAGCGCGCCATTGGTACACAGCAGAGAGGCATGTGATCCGAATTGGGAGAAGAGGTAGAGCAAAATACCGGAAACAATAAAAGCGTAGTGATAGTGAATTTATGATGACTTTTAAGTGGTAATCTTATTAAAATAAGTACATGAGTGCATAGAGAAAACAAATAACTTTATAGGTATTGGTCTCAGTTCCGAACCTACACGCTTTGCGCATCCAGCCACGATCAACTGAATATATGAATCAAATCACAGATAGGACACTTGTAGCATGGAAAAGTAGTCCGCCACCTACAATTGTTTTGTATAATTGTACGACTCGCATAACCTTGCAAGGAGTCGCTGAGCTAGTGAAGGTAAATAAAGCAATGATAATAAGATTCAAAGTAAAGAGTTAAGGATTAATCTTCATTTAGAGTTCGTTTTCAATGATTGTCGATTGGGATTTTGGACGACTTCTACCATCTGAAGGAGCAGATTCCACGCTATTTTCAATATTATCTACACCTGGTCTTAATGTCTTCATCAATGATGATTATCGTTCGCGTAGGGTGCAAATCGGTCATGGATTATCAAAAATAGCTTTCAATATTATAAACGAAGAAGCTTCAACTGTGTAGACTAGAGTTAAATATTGCTACAGATTATACACATTCCAATGTTGCCACAATACTTTATTCTCTAAAAAGATTACCTCGAACCTGTAAATCTTATACTTTCATGTTATGTTCCAAATTGTTGAATATTAGCCTTGTTTTCATGTATCATGCAATATTATTAGGATAAACGGGTTATATACCTTTTAAAAAATTTAAGAATAAATGTTCCAGTCAACTTACGACCAGGTGGTTAAAATATATCCTTCTTGGTAAATACATTACTAATTGATAATTTCGACAAAAAAAGACAGTGTGGAATAGTATTGTCTCTAATTACATAAATAAATACATTGATTATGATGGTAAAATTACTTATTTAAAACTGGTACAAACAATTTTTATGACAAATTCCCCATATGAAAACTAATTTCCATCTATTTTGTGCTTTAAAAGATATACGGATAAGTAATTATTGCAACTATAGCAGAAGAAAACGATTATTTGTTATCTTAACTCGCTTATGATAGACATTCAAACAGGTTTGTATGAGTATATCCCCTGAACAAGGGAAAACATATGATGCGACGCGGCAGCGTTGCGTATGATCTCATCATTCGTTCGATCAGGATTCCATATATCTATTTCGTTGGAGGTATGCGTTTAGCAGTTTATATTTTCTCGTAGTCTTTGCAAAGTTATAAGTCAGTAAAATTCTTGTGGTTCTTTAAGTACTAAGTGGTATGATGTAATATGATTTACTTTCCAGAGCACATAGTATCGATTTTCCGTTGAATATGGACAGTGTTTTTCAGTATGGCTGATCCAGTTGCAGATTTCTTGGCTCGCGAACAAGACATGTTCGCCGACATTGAAGGTGGTGCTGCTGCACCTGTGGGGCAGCCACCTGGTGAGAAGAATAACATGGTGCATTTCTGTGGTGGGATGAACACCTTAATTCGTCGAGTATTTGGTTTCTCTGTATTTCAAAAAATATTAACTGTTGTTATTATATCACAACTTTATATTTCGATATGGTAATTTTAGCAGATGTTGTAATTGCTGCCGCGGCTGATCACTTTGACGCTCTTGTTGTTGCTGAAGCTGATCCTCCATCAGTTGGTGGAGGTGATTCTGGTGTCGATTTAGCTGCTATGGACTTCCAGGCTCCTCCAATCGGTGAATCTGAAGTTTATTATTATTCTACAGAGGGCATTGCTGTTTGAAAAATCTTGTTTGAAACAATAGTGTTTAAAATTTTGGTACCGAAAAATTCTGATTCATTTATTGTATATGGAAATGACTTTATTCTTAGATATTCATGGTTTGATTTAGTTCGCTGTTTTGTTTTTATGAGGATTGATGCCTTATATTTAGCTCCAATTGTAAATGGAAACGGATTCAACGGTAACAATTCCACCGGTAGTTCTACAGGTCCGTCTCCCGTACCATCATCGATGGTTCTAAATGAAGCCGAGAATATTCGCAGATGGAGAGAAGAACAAAAAATTCTTCTTGAGAAAAAAGGTAGTTTTATGCAATTTGGTTTATTTTGAAATCGTCTGAATTCTTATGGGTTTTATATGCTTAAGACCAAGCTGAAGATAAAAAAAGAAATGATTGGCGTGAGGCTGCTAAGAAGGAATTGGATGACTGGTATAAACAGAGAGAAGCAACTCTCAAAGGAACTAGAGATAGTAATAGGTGATATTAGATACTTATTCTTGTAATTCATATGGTACTATTTTTATCTCAATATTTTCAGCAATAACTAATTTTATCTATGAAATTTCATATAGGAAAGCTGAAGAGGATCATTTGGCTGCTTTCGGTCGAGAGCAAGGTGAAAGTGCTCAGTGGGATGAAATTGCCAAATTATGTGAAGCAAAGGCTCAGAAAGGTGGCAAAGACGTAAGCCGACTTAAGAGTCTATTGCTTCATCTCAAGGATCAACAAAATAAACAGTAAGTGGTGGTTAAAATTATGTTTTCATATCACTTAGATATTCAGTTTTAGGTAAAATCCTGGACGTTACCTATTGGAATGTTTTATATTTGCCTGGTAATGGGTTTATGAATTCCTTCTTTCACTTTTGTCGAAGCCATGATATTTCCGTTCTCCATCCACAATTGATTTGTGCAAGAATATATTGAAATAGAATATTTTCATTCTAGATGGATAGTTTCTTGATTTTTGAAACATTTATTTAAGAATGTTGCTCTCTTCATAATTAAATTATAATAAAAGAGAATCTAGGCTTCATCTTTGTGAGTATATTTAAAGATAAGTTCAGTTAACAGCACTATTTACATCTCCATTCCTTTAAAATTTGGGAAGGCGGTTGTAAGATGCTGAGAGGAGCAAATGTCATAACTGTTCTTTTATTTATTTTGTATGGTATATTTATATCTTCTTTTACATCTATTAAACCCACACTGTCCTTGTATTTTTATTTTCTTTATTCAATTACCAAAGTATAATGTCTGAGAATTCCTACTGTTATGTGATATATAGAGAAATAAAGGTTGTACTTGCACTGTTACCCACCCGTCTATTGCCTTATTAGCCGGCGTAGCTTTCTCTTCTAGATTCTATTCTTTCGCATCTAATTATCATAATTGTAAAAGGTTCGGTGTTCTTTGTATACCTTTAATATGAGCTACTAAATGGATCATCCTGTGCCTGGTCAGTTATCTAGGAATACGTACATAGGGAATTACTTTTGGATTTGTACAAACGTAGTTTAATCTTTTGCATATGCTCAGTAAGTAATTTCAGACTCTGATGAACTTGTGCAATTATTGGAGAAGCAAGATGTAATAATGAACTGTCTACAAGAGGAAATGGCATTATGCAAAAAGCAAATACATATGCTTAAAGAGGCAAATACAATGGAGGTTGCTTGAATTTTCCTGTTATTTTTGGATCATTTATTGCATATATGTATATTTTTTGAAGAGAAAATCCGATGATGGGAATGCTGAGATAATTGCAGAAGCCCAGCAAAAGGTAGCTAGTGCATTAGCTGCCGTTGAAATTTTGCACGTAGGTTTATCTTTTCGTGTATGAGGTAAATTTTACCGCGTTTAATTAATTTGTTTTTATAATAGGCTTTAATTGTCCTATATATTTATTTTCTCACTGGATATTATTAGTGTAATATTTTAGTTATGGATTCTTTCTAAAATTGGTTTATATAGGCTATGTGTGAATTAGACTTAATGTTTGATTTTTTTCAGTCTCGTAATGAGGAATTAGAACAGGATTTAGCTAACCAACGTAAGCGGTTGGAAGAAGACAAACCGGTGCCATCGGTGATTCAATTAAAAGATCAACTAATGGAGGTTAGTCTTAATATACTACCTTGCTAACAGAAAATACGTAGATATAGCTGTGTTATATAGATTCTGTTCTATTTGATTCAAACACCTATCTAGACTTATTACTATATGATATAACATCTAATTTAAATATTTTCTGCTTAATCTTAGTTATATACTTTCATTGTTTCGAAATTCCTTCGAACAAGCCAGCTTTGTTTGTTACTTTTAAATAGATACAATAGTGAAGGAATGACATAATTTGTACTGACGGGTCAAGGAATATTTTGCTTAATAAGAGATCTATATGAAAGATATTTATACATACCACTCAATCAATGTTACTGAGTATTCCCAGCTAGAATTCGAGTTGGAACGAGAGAGGCGAGAAACCACAAGCATCAAATTGGAGCTAGATAGTGAGAGAACTAAAAATGAAGAAGTGGGTTAAACATTATTCATCATCAATTTAATAAACGCCTAGTGGTATTGTATTTCTTAGCATTAAAGATTTTTGACTAACTGATCTATTTAGATGAAACAAAAGTTAGAATTATACAAGAAGACCCAACAAGATAAAGTGATGACATTGTCTTCGAAGTTGGAGGCTGTAACTAAAGAATTGACTGATCTCAAGTGCAAACATGAGTGTAAATTCTCAATATTGTAGTTTAAAGTCGTGTTTTATTATGTTTTTAAATTTGAGTCGCATTTAGGTTTATTATCTGATCGCGAATTTACTGCTCATCGACTAGCGGGTGAAGTAGAAATTCTTACCCAACGTGAAACATACTTAGGACGTTACTGTGAACAATTATCTAACGAACTATTAATAGTTCGAAAAGAACGAACAGTAATCAACAGTAGACTTTCTGCACTTGTTGAAGAAAACGTTGGTCTCAGAGCTAAGGTAGGTGGTTGTTTTCTAGCTCATGTTTATTTCATATAGCTGGGTCTTATCGTTTACTGTTCAGATGTTACGGTGCAGAAAAGGTGGTTCCCTAAACAATACGATAGCGGATGAACGTATGTTGAATTTAAATCTTCATAATTTTTCTCGTTTAAATTAAGATAATATAATTTATAGAAGTCCAGAAGCTTCTTTCTGATCAGAGTCGTTTGATAGAAACGTTACGCGAGGAAGGACAGATATTGGTCAATTTACTCGAAAATGAAAAAAAGAAAAGAAAGTAGGTGTTGGAGGGATGTTTATAAAAATTTTATATAATCACTAAGTATTATGAGTATTATTTTATTTCAGGGAGAAAATTAAATCACTTAAAATAGAGAAGAAAGAACTAGAAGATCGCCTGGAAAAATTGCTAACTATTTAAATTATTGACTAGTAGCATTTAGAGACTTCTTCGTTAAGCATACTATTTATTAATCATTATTGTTATTGCTATTATTATTATTATAACATATAGGAGTATGCGTACTATATTTTCACAATAATTTCTATTTATCATAATTTTGATCTCTCATCTATCACTCACTTATTCATTTATCTAGTCACTGTCGCTACATTATCAAGTAGTTTGACTAATTAATAGTTAAACATTGTGTTAAGCAATTTATGTTCTAGATTCATCCTTTTTCTAGTTAATAGTGATTTATTACAAAGGAATCTCGCCGTTTTTTGAAAACTAAACGATTAGTAGTAGAAATTTTTTAAATGTGATTTCCGCGTGGAAGTGGTATCAGTAATACTGAAGTGTTATGAAGGTAGTACTATAAAAAGTAGTTTTAATTTTTCAGAGTAAAATTATCTCTGGGAAATTTTACAAGCAAAAGTTGTGATTTAAGGCTTGCTCATTGTGTAGTAAGAACAGGCTTAATGATTCATACAAGTTGAGTTAATACGATGGGATTGTCATGTTTATAGTAGAGTGAGTAGGACAGCAGAAAAAAATTCTGTACAGTAACTAGTTATTAGCTATTAAGGAAGATATGTGGGGCAGACGCTGCAATGACGTATGTTTCTATCAACCTAGCTGGTGCTAATAAAGCGTTGGATGTATGTAGTTATGATAGAGTACCACTTTGTAATAATTCTTCGGCATGGTACAAATTGTTCGTTGTTTTGAACGGTTCCAAGGCTAACTATTAATGGTGCAGTCTAGTAATGTTTGTTCCTCAATTATTACTATTAAGAGCTTGTGAGAGAGCGATAACTTTGTTTATAAAAGAGATGGTGCATCAACAATTTTCAGCTGTGATCGAAAAACTTGTCATCTAAGCTATCTTACCAACAACGTATATACTTTGGAAAAATAGCTCTAATCAAGTGTTGAAATGTTTCTTGTATTACAATCTTAACGTATTTTAATCGATTTTTCATGAAAGATTATGTTGTACTACTGCTATAATGAAACTAAATAAAAGTGGCTATTAGGGTTTTCGCGATGTTTTTAGACACTTCCATAAATTCACTTCATAAAAATGTTTAATTATATTAATATTAATAATTTTTGATCTAATTAGAAGTGTTTTTTCTCAAGTGATGAAATCTAAGGCTTCTCCTTAGATAACTTCCTAGTACAAACAGGACTATTCTAAATATTTTTAGTGCTCATAATAATCATCTATTTCTAATCTGACTCTCATGTCATTTTTAGTTAGTGTCACAAATATTGGATATTTGTTATATTCTATCTTAGATTACTTTACATAGTAAATTAAATTCATCATCCCGGACATAAGTCATATTAATCGTAAAATTTGTATGTTCATGCAGCAGAAGGAGCTGTATTAATGTGCTTCGTATAGGCTCATGTTGAGGTTAGACTTTGTACTTAAGTAATGCGCGGCGTTTTGAGAACATATGGTAAAGGCATACTAAAAGGAGGGATCATAACCACTACGACAGAACAGCTTTCACCCATTTGCTTTTATTCCTTCTTTTTCATCTAATGTTCAATCAGCAGTTTTTTTCGTCGGTTGGAGATTGGTACCCACCAGTCTTCTCTAGTATTTATCATTTTATTTCCTTTAACCTGTCATTTTCACTCCTCGTGATATTGTACTCTTCGGTTATTCCTGTTAATAAACCTTAGTAGATCAAATTTGCATTCACTTGATCCTTTTTCTACTTTCAATGGGAAAAGTAGTTACTCCCAGGCAATTTCTCGCTCAACTAATTTCTTTTCCCAATATTTAGTTATAAAACTAAAAGTATGTAAACAATTTATATCTTCTTAATGACTGTCAGTTTACTTTCATGAATGTATAAATCGATGATAGAACTTTTTCCTAGTTTCTATATGTCAATTAAAGATAGAAGTGATTTTTCGCATAGATTTTATCTCCTACATTAAATTATAGATGACCTTACAATTCAAGTCTAATAACACAAAAACTTGAATATTCAGGTGAACCACATTAGATCTAGTTACTTATATAATATGTCGGACTCAACAGAGAAGCCAAATAGAATATCAAAGAATCTTACGCGTGAAACTGAAATAATCATCGAGTGAGTATAATCTTTTCTGACTATTAGGGATTTTTTAAATAAAAAATAGTTATAAATGATTCCATTTCCCTTTAGTTGTAAGTTCGAATTTTACTATTCCTAAAAACCATTCCAGTTCCATGCCTGTTATAATTCCTGATTTTTTGATATTTCGGATTATTGTTCCACTAATTCAATTGGAAC